>JAPDSC010116581.1:323653-344797 GCA_026290005.1 Latrodectus geometricus | reverse complement strand
TACATAGAAAAAAAGTTGTTTGGAGTAAGTTATTAAGGATTGTAGCAAAACACAAGAAATAACATTCACAAAATATTAATTACCTCTCCCATAAAAAAAAAGAGGAACAATCCAGAATTAGTGAGGATCTGAGATAAATAAACTTTATTGCTTTCCTGAATGGTGCTGTTAAGTCATTTTTTTTTCATTGAAGAAAATATTGCGGTATTAATATAGAGAGATATATCATTTTATTGCCTAAGGCGAAATTCTTAGGCAATCCAATTGAGAGTGAACGGGGAATTTTTTTTGCGCAAACAGTTTTTTTGAAATCATTGACTCAACTTTAAGCAACTCATTTAAATGCTAGCGGAAGAATAACAAGTCTTATACCTTGTTTACAATGTCCATGACTGTTTGGTTGGACATCTTGCTTTGTCCCAAGTTCTCGATGTTGAAAGCCCCAATGAGAAGTGGTCTCTCAATTTCTACTGTGGTCTTGCAAATTGCGCTACCGATAGAGCAAATCAATAAGAAGAAAATAATACATCCCTTTACGCCCATCTTTTTGGCTGAAAAAATATTTAACACATTTTAATTTTAAAATATACGCCAATTAATAAATAGAATACTATAAGAACCTACATTTTGCATATATTTTATTTGAATATTTCAAGTACTCAGAAAATTGTTTTCAATAATTATATTTTGATAACTCATAAAGGGAGCTTCAGATTTTTTTAAGTGTTTTCTTCCTCTAAACCTACAAAAGTTGTATGCATACATTAAGTCTATATTATATCTTTCAAAATTTTTTCATTCTTAACAACATGATGGTAAATTCTTCATGACTATTTAAAGAAAGTGTCTGCTGATTCATATTTCCTTATACAGTCGTCTTTATATGATAATGTGGTGTTAGATAAAAATATCCGCAAAAAGTTCATCTGCACAAATACTGAGTATTTTGCCAAGTAATGGTGTAGAATTAAATTATTATTTTCGAATAAGAATTGACGCACATTATATGCTCAATCTACATAAATGCATTCTATATAATAAAATTTAATATTTAGAAGCAATACATCAGATGAAATAATGAAATAAGAAAATAATAACTGATTCATGAGGTAGAATCACATTCTGTATTTGGAATGATATCACTTCAAGAGGACAAACAAATTTATCTTTCCTAATGTACAATAAATATTCAAGACTATAGTGATGATTTTCGTGATGAACTTGATGATACAACAAGATTCTACCTTCTGATGTAGAATGCCAACGCTCAATTGTAGATGATTAACTACATGTACAATTAATCAATACAGTGTATAAATGGCTAACTCATTCACCAAACTTGAGTTTAATAAAACTCATTTGAGTGTCTTTATGAAGACACATATCAATTGTCAATCCTCCTGTTCAAACCCTTGTCAGGCTCACAACTGCTTTGAAAGAGCAATCCTTTTTCTTATTGAATTGCATGAGCAATAATATTTCACACCACTGTTCGTACCGAGTTCATTCTTAAGTCTTTCATGCTTCTGCTGTAAATTACTTTTTTTCGATATAAAACTAACGTTTTTATACTCAGCTTCTCTTACTTTATTAAAGTGCTAATTACTGAAATTCCCCAAGATTATCTCATGATTTCTTTTCATTTCATTTTGCATCCCGCTCTATGTTTATATTATGTCTCACTAAATTTCTTAAATATTTTTTTAATCATCAGTATTTCAGTAAATTCATTTTAAATTTTTAGAAACTAGTATTTTTTAACGAAAGTATTTAAGGTTGAAAAAGTGGAGAATTAACAATCATATCATTAATGACTGTGTTCTTACAAAACTTTAAAGAAGGTAGTAATTTCGATTCTGACCTGACAAAGACTGAAATGTTAAAATCTCTTGTCTAAATAAATTATAAATTCCCCTAACTCCTCTCTTTTAACATATTCTTGATGTGAAAATAGAATAGCGACTGAAACGCCTATCTCATCAAAATGAACGGGAAATTAATATGTTAACCGAGCCTTCAAAAATGAGGTATGTACACAACTGTAAGATCTCACATGCATTGAGAATCGTTAATAATTTTATATTTCAGAATTGGGAAGACTTTTGAGCCCAATACATCCACAGTTGTTTGTGCCACCTCATGCATTCGGTAACATAAGAGTATTCTCTTCTAATTTAATGCAAATAGACCTTATTAGCACTATGTTATTCGGTTGGGTCAGGATTAAGTTGATCAATTTGAAGTAGGAATACTTGCTGAGTTTGTAGAGCTGTCAGAGATATATTTCTCAGTAAAAGATCAGATTATTTGGTCTTGTAGAAGCTATTCAGTTTTAAAATACAAGAGAGCTGGTAACTCGTTGATCAGTGGTCTGGACCTCAGTTCAACAGCCCTTGAGTTGAACCGACTTCCACTGAGGGCGTAGATTCTTGTAGTGATAAGGAATATGCTTAAAACACGGGGTACACAAATTACAGCAACTTTCAGTTTTTAAGCTATTCTCTACATTTTTCAATAAAAAACATTATGGCCCAAATTAATTTAATTATGTTAGCAAAAAAAAATAATAATAATCTTAAAATAGCTACCAAGCAGTTGACGAATGAAAATATTCATTTGTACTTCTACCTTTGAAAAATTCATTTAATTGATATAATCTTCTAAAATTTTCAATTATTAGAATACTATATATTTTTACAATAAGAAATTTATTTACTTTATTTCTTTTCTATGGTCTTTTTAAGTTTTCTAAAAATATTATTTAAACATAATTATTTGGAAGCATTACTTTTGACTTCATTCCGAGACTAACTTCAATATTTTCTTTTCAAGGTATATTTTTTTCCAAAACACATCAAAAATTTTAGACTTGCACAGTTAGTTTATTTTTCACACGAATTGCATTCACTTTATGCTAAATATTTTCTAGATTTTAATCTCAGTTAACGCTCTTGAAGTGACTGCTTACCAAAATCATTTTGCTTAAAACCCTGCAATGCTTGTTATTTATAGATTATAATACAAGTATAAAATGCCCTTTTACGAAAATGGTTTACTATGAGAAGAATATTGTGATTATTTTAATTGAAAGCACCTTATATGATAAAAAGATTAGTTCATTGATACTTCACAGCAATTTTCCTAAAAGTTTCAAGAACTTAAACATTCCCAGCGTTTTATCCTCCCCTTTAAAAGAATTACCATGAAAAAGAGTCTAATTACTTGTCAATTAAGAACTCCAAAATATACATGGAAAAGATTTAAATGCTAAAACACAACATACATCTTCTATAATTTAAATATAGTTAAGAACCCCCAAAGGTCCAAAACTTACCAATTGGCCACGTTGAAATTCTTACAGAGAAAAGATAATAAGATGGCATGATGAGTTCAAATTGATTAAAATATTATAGATAGGAATGTAATTACTATGTTTTAAATATACTTTGATGGGAATAATTTTATTTATTATTCCTACAAGTTAAATAACTACATTAATAACTAAAATAACAGCATCAAGTTATATAACTAAACTAAATTAATAAATATGATATTTCGCATTAATAATATTAAATCATTAAGTTATAGAAATATTATATTTCACTTCAAGTAACAATGATAAAGAATAAAATTAAAAAGAGTGTGTTTTAATTCTTTAAATGTGGTTCATTCCTTTGGGGATAGAGTAGCGTTAATTAGCTCTTATTGTATTTTTTAGGATGTTTTTAGGTTCTTTTTATATCAACGAACAAATATTAAAATTTTCTTAAATCAAATATCTCTTTTCAGGTGTTCTGTTAGATAATATCGAATATAGAACGAATATTTTCTTCAATATTGATTTCATGCAAATCAAAAGTCCCAGTAAAAATAAATATTAATTTGTATTCCAATATTAAAACCACTCAATGTTTTATAGATGTTTATTTAAAAACTTGTTTGAAAAAGGTTCATAAGCCTGTATGTATTCATTATTCTCAAATTAAATTCCAAATTTGTATCTTCTCTTAAGACTTTATAGAAGGTAATGTAAATATATATATACTATTTTTATGAATGATAAAAAAAGGAGTGAACGAATTATAAACAAGAGTATTTGAAAGAAAAAGTTTTGTTTTCGGAGAAAATTCTTTCTTTGTAAATGTACAATATGCCCATTAAAATTCCAGGTCCTCTTAACTTCAGAACTAGTCTCTTAATTCCAGAACCTCTTCTAGTATAATTTTCTAGTATTTACTGTATTCACAAAAACGGTTTCTAGGTATAGTAAAGTAGTCATGCATTATTGAATAAAACTACCTAGGACCTGCTTGTTTAATAGTGTGAAGTCAGTATCCTTATCTGGAAAACGAAACGATATAAAGGAAAAAAGTAATTTACAGAGTTGTAGAGCATCATCAATTTAGTACGAAAAGACACCTTGTAGAAGTTAATACTGAGAACAAAATCTTTATAAAGCGCATTTTTATTTCCTACACTGTAACATCATGAAACTAGAACTGCTAGGACAAGTGAGAATAATTATTTTTCAGGCAAACGAGACATCTTGGAACTGTAGTAAGTTGAAGCTCATGATCATCGAGGGATTTTGCAAAGATGAGTATTGTGGGATGGTTTTACAGTATGGTGAATGTGAACGTAACACACGGTTAATAGCAAAGTTGTACCAACGATATTTCTTTCCAAATCTGCATCCTTCTCATCAAATCATTGTAATTGTTGTAAAATGTTTAAAGAATTCACAATATTTACAATTGCTACAAAACCTGATACTCCATTACGTGGAGAACCTACCCTTATTTAATTTTAGGAATCTATGGTTTCAATAAAGTGGCACGCGCTCGCGCGCTTCCTTAAAAGACATCTTCAGTCCAATACATCAAATAATTTTGTAACCAATTAATTGGATATGGCGGTGTCAAGGATTGGTCAAATAAGATTCAAAAGTACATTGCAGCTGAAGGTGAGAAGTTTGAACATCCCAAATAAAGAAATATATTGTTATAATTAGATTTTTCTTTCTCAAATCTTCCTCTCACTTCATCGAGTAAGAAAGAAATTATGAAAGAACAAATGCGGATTTTAATATATCTATTTTCGCATTAATGTTCACAAAGAGTCTTTACATACTAAAAAGATAATGCTATACAGCTTTTTAAATCAATTTTTTCTAATATCGTCCAGTTTTTGAGATAGGTATGATAATTTTCTAGTTTTACACAAGTGGGCCTCTTGAGTAATTTTATTCAATAGCACATGCTTACTTTATTATAATTAAGTCCCACATTTATGAACATTGTGTAATAGCCATTCTGAAGTTAAAATGATAGCAAGGGATTTAAAGAAGCATGTTACACAATTAAGGCCCATAAAATTGTCCAATTATAATTCGTTTCATTTTAGTACAATTATGTAGCAGGAAAATGAATCAGGTAGAAACATTATTACAATCATATATAAAATTCATTTTATTTATTTTTATTTCAAGTAATATTCAAACATTTGCACGAAGTAATTTTATCATATAAATATATTCATAATTATGACAATGTATACTTCCATTTTCTGAAATACTTTTTCTTAAGTCATTTTTACTTTTGTGCTTTTTAAGACTGACTTAAAACGAACCTATAAATTATTTTATCCTTCTCAAGAGGAACGGCAGTTCTTCTAAAACTTTATGTAAAAATGATTTTATAGTACTATGGCTTAGATACGCCGCCCAATCTGTCTAGTGGTTAGCGTACCTGACTACAGATGGGTGGGACCTGGGTTCGAATCCTGGCTCGGGTATGGATTTACTTTCTCTCTCTCTCTTGTCTTTGTCCTTTCTTTGTGTGTGTGTGTGTGAATGGTTGCCTACCCTATAAACGGGTACCTATGGCATGTGTGTACTGAGGAAGTCGGACTCCACACCAAATATGGTTCAGTTGGAAAAGTGGAGCAACGCACCCCATATTGCCAGCCTGGCTGGCACACACGACAACAACAACATGGCTTAGATATTATGAAAAATATTGAAAATAGTTTATAAGAATCAAAATTTACAATATATCTTTATAACCAATAATGTGCCAATGTTTAAGTACAACAGTTTGATATATATATATATATATATATATATATATAATAAAATATGAAAATAAACTTTCTATCTTACCTTGTATCAACAGTTTGAGATCGCACTGGCAGTTTCTGACACTCGCTTTTCGAAGCGGTAAGACAGTAGAAGCTTATATTATTTTTATTAATTTCCATCATTCGAATTGATAACAGAATGACTCCATCTGTTAAGTTACACACTGATAGAAGTACGATGATGCTACGAATTAAAAACAATAAGGAATGCACTAGTTTGGGAATATTTTAAATAAGTAGAAATAACGTGAAAATAAATTTTCTTTACTTCCATTTTCTGACTAATTCCTATTGGTTATAACTCATATTGGTAATTTTTCATTTAGAATAGACTTGAAAATTGTTTTTCTTATATTAAAAAATTCCCAGAAAAACGATTTATTTGTTTCAATGTTAAAATGGATCAAAATAAAATTTATTTAGACATCTACTGCAAATCATTATCAAATTTTTACCACCAAAAGCAATCAATTCTTCTATCAAGGTGCTCCAACCAGATATTTCCATAAAAAATATAAAAATTTTAAAAAATTACGTTCTAAGGGACTTTTTATGTGTACCCCATTGTTGTATAGTTGCTATAAAGAGTAATAAGTCAACGTTAAAGAGCCAAACTGAGCTTATTTTCTTTTTTCAGAGTGAGTTGGTAGCCTCTTATCTGTTCATATTCCTTATTTCCTCACGCTTTTTGATAAAAAAAAATGTCTAGAAAAGAGATTTATTCGTTCAGTTTCATGTAATGAGTTAATATCATGGTCAAAGACTACATATCACTAGATATGCTTCTATATATAACTGGAACAATGACCTAACAGCGTTGCATTCATATTACTCTGTTTTACTTTTTCGGTGATTTGTTCCGGCTTACAAGGATGTCATGGTTAAACATTATCTACTTCTTAACTTCTTTGTAGTATTGACAAAGGTAAACAATTCCCAGTATGATCAATATGTTCTCCCGATATAAAATTATACTTTTCAATATGCGAAAGCTCAAAGAAAGTTTTGTTTCTCACCAATGTTTGATAATAAAGAAGGTCATTTTCAGCTATGGATTAAGAAAGAACTTTTACGCAGGAGTACTCTTTGTCTAAAAATGTATGATGCAGCATTTCAGGCTTTTAATCGAAAGTTGTTGAGACAATTTACTTATTTTTCAACGTATCGATATGAATGT
Source organism: Latrodectus geometricus (assembly GCA_026290005.1). Lineage (NCBI taxonomy): Eukaryota > Metazoa > Arthropoda > Arachnida > Araneae > Theridiidae > Latrodectus > Latrodectus geometricus. Next base: position 337,482 of record JAPDSC010116581.1, on the reverse strand, counting down.
TCTTTTCATTATTTTATTTTTTTTTATGATTTCTTTTTGTCAATAGTTTTTAATTCTTTTGTACATACATTTTTGATGAAATTAAATGATTTTTCCCTTCACCACTTATATCTTATTTTCTTCATGTTATAATAAATGATCACTGCTTCAGTGTTTAAACAGTGTTACAATATTTATTCGTCATGTTTAATATTTTCACATTTTGTGGTGAATAATTATTTGATTGCTTAAAATGGGATTGCTTTAAAGCTCAAAATATTCTTTAAAAAAAGTTGCAGAGAAGAGATGAATAGTGGTTATATCAAGGGCAATCGTAGCATGCAATCACTTTCATGTACTTTTGATGAATAGTCCACAGACTCCAACGAAATGTAAACTTTCAAAATAAAGTTTATTTAGAAATATTTTTTCCTTGCTGCAAACTTGCAACATGTTCTACTACTTATCAAGAAGTAATTGAATAATGTTTTCTGTATTTATTCTATTTTTTCATAATTCAAAATCATTAACATTTAAGCAGAAATTGGATTTAAAATCAAGAACCCTCAAATTTTTTTTTCTGTTCCATTATTGTTATTACCTTCATGTTTAAATATTAGGGAAAGCGTTTTATAAAATTATTATTTTTACTTACAGAGCTTCAAGTTTCTTTTTTCTTTTAATATTTTGAGGAATAGTTATTTAGGGAGACTTGTCTTAAGTCACCCATCATCTTAAAAACATGTGTTTTGTATAATGTGTAACATGAATTTTTTCATTTTGTTCAATTTATATAAAGAGAAGCAAACAAAATATATCGCGAAAATTGATTTTCCTTTGCATCGAATCTGCTTTGCGTTGATCAGATAATCACTAAGTTGCTTAGAATTCCGAGCACAGAATTACACAATGCACCTTAAATCCATTATATACTCATTAACTTAGTAGGTAATACAGATAGTTTCGAATATGGTTGAAGTAAAATGAATTGTATGTTTTATTGCCAATACATTTTTCACCATTATAGTTCATAAATAATTTTCTTGAATCTGAAATGAAATTAAATAGTATAATAAATGAAAAACAGTATAATTTTTAATAAATTCTAATATTTTATTAAAATAAAATTCTGTAATAGATAAAAGCGGTAAACGATAAAATAAATTTTCGAATGAAGGATTTTGTAGGAAATGATGAATTTTTTTTTTAATAGCTTACTTCAAAAAGTATGTTTGCATAGAAAATTCCTGTAAATAAAATTTTTTACTGAATTTTGGACACGTGAAGAGATTACGGAAATAATGCAAGATAGTGTGATAAAATCCACAGGTTTATCTTTCTCAAAAAGGTATAAAAGCAATTGACCGACATTTTTGAAATATGACTGAAGTTATATGATTCGCAGCAACGCTTCCTTTTTATTTTAAATGATAATATACTTCAAAATTGTAAATATTTTTAAGATCGTTAAAATGAATCGAGTCACTAATATATTCGAAAATGGAAATTCTTTTTTTGAAAATTGCCAATAGACTTTCTCGATATATATAAAGTATCAGATCCAAATAAAACTTGAATTTTCTGAATTGACAGCCGAATGGTTAGTGTTCTGGCTTTCTCTCCGAATATTTCTTCGATCAGGGATGTTTGTAATGGTTCAGAATCTGAATTAATCTGAATTTTCCTATTTAATAATGAACAATTAATCCAATGTTCTCCTCTATACCGTCAAATATAGCTGTGACTATCAGTGCTATAAATAGATCCATGAAACATCGGAAAACACCTCATATCATTTCTGCATCCAGGTTCGTCGTCGATCACAACACTGAAGGCGATCCTGTCTATGATATTGCCTTCCGAATATTGGAAATGCTGGTTAAGCTGGCAGACCATGCTGCTGCGAACATCGTCGAACTGTTCGTGTGAACACATATTATCTTACTAACAACCCTATTTCTTGATTCAGGATTCATGACATGGCTGTATTATATGAAAGTAACATGTCTATTTTTTTGTATGTGTTAATGACAAAGTATCGCTAAGATTCAGTTTTGTGTACCCTAACACGATTTTTAAACCATCGACAGTATATTCTGCAGATTGTCAGAGAAATCGACCGAAGTGAACAGCATATTGTTAGGCAATAAACTAAAATCCCAGTACTTAAATGTGTTGAAAAAACTAAAAATTTGCATATCACAGCAATTTCTATTTTCTAGCAAATTTTACGTGTATAATGTTCTAAGACGCAGTTTTAATGGTGTGTAAAATTAAAAATAAATTAAATAAAACAATAATATTATCTAAATGATTTTATTTTAAAAAATACGCGCATTATAATGATTATGAATACCATATGAAAAATATGAAAATACAGAATACTTATTAAATTCTACATGTTGGAAAATTACATATAAATTACATATTTTCATTCAGGAAGAATGAAAATTTAGGATTTTCTGGATTTAGTAAAAAATTATATTTTTATCATTTCAAAACTTTTAAAGAAAATTTTAAATCATCAAACATCAAGTTGTAAAGCATATTTTTTAATATGTTATTAAATCAATGTATACTTGGAACTTTTTTTAACTTATGATAAAAAGAGTGAAATGCTAATAATACATTACATAATATTGCTAAATTTTTTATCCTCTTTAAAATATTTCTTAATAACATATTTTTTACTGCCTTTATTAATATTAAACTGTTGTTTAATATTATCAATTACAATTATAGAGTTCTCTTAAAGAAATTTCACTTTATTATTGAAAATTACAGTATAATAATTTATGTAGCTTGATGCATTTTTAAACATGTATACGTATATATATATATATTAGTAAAAATACATGTATCATGAATTCATAATGTGTGAAGAGTAATTTTTATAATTATTAAAACATATCTTTCTAAACTTATTTTCTATCTAATTATATCATCTACACAATAAATTTGAATACCACACAATGAGGTGATAGTAAAATGCTTTATGTTAAAGTTAAATCTCTCTTTCAACTCTAAACACATCATCATATTTGACTCTCTAAATATGTTCTGTAGTAGGCATTCAGATCAGAAAATAAATATCAAGCACAATAATCCTAAATAATGAGAGAAACAACTTAAAAATTCAGTTTAGGGTTCTTTTAACGCATATAATAATGTAAAAGTTAAAAGATCTCTAATAAACCTATGAATATAAAATGAAAAACAAATTTCTTTAAAAATGATGTAGTGATGAAAACTTATTAAATCATTATTTCATCATCAAGAATGTCTGTCTAAGTAAGTTTTTGTTAATAAGAATCTTGCAGAGTGGATAAATTCGTCAAATGTGTCCAGTGCAATGATTATCATTTTCCGATCCTGGCAATCTGAGTGAAAAATTGTTCCTTTAAGCTTGACTGAGCATCTTTTTTTGGACGTCTGGTGTACCAGGCAGATGTTCTTCACTCGCTCGAACGTTGTACTTGTGGGTCTTCTTGAGTCGACGCCTGTTCTCCAAGGTGGCCGAACAGAGGGTAAGGCCAAAGAAAATGCAGCCTCCAAAGATGCAGAGCAGGCCAAAAGCCAGCATAATGGGCCCAACGACTCGTTTGAGGTCAGACCTGATATAGCGCTCGTAGTTCTCATCTGCGACGTTGGGGCGCACCTCGGTGTAGGCAATGCCTGAGGTGACAGCTCCAGCCAGCAGCATGGCGAACCCTAGCAAGATGATGCAGAAGGTGCAGTAGCCTACCGTTCGCACATTGCCTACGCGCCACTTGTTTGTTGGATCAACAGTCATCCTGAAAAGAGGACAAGAAAATTAATGTCATGAGAGATCTTCGACTGCTTGATTTCCAAAACATAATTTAAATTCAATAAGCTTTTGCTGCAATTTAATTTTTATCAGCAACTTTAAAAAATTAGAATGAATGAAAAATGTTCACGTCATTTGTTATGACGCAAAATCTAGATTATGTTTTGATTTTAATTTTCTAAAGTATAGCATATTAATACCATATTGGTTTTGTGATTTCACAAAAGGGACTATTCTCCCTCACTGTGCCTCTCACAGCTTGAGCTATGAAAGTCTGATTGCTAAAGGAAGGGATCTTGTTTGTGATTTTCTTCAATGTTATCTGAGAGCATTGTGCTCGTGAAGTTTTTGTATGTTAAATATACAAAGACTACTTGAAAATAGTGTTATGTGATTTTACTTTGTTATATGCTTAGGATCTAATATACTTTAATAGATGGGAGAAGAAAGATACCAGTTCATATTTCACCTTACGATTATTCAAAATAATGAAATATTTATTACTACGGTGGAATATTTATTCACCAAGTGGTTCCATTATACTTACATATTGAGGGACACTTTAAATTAAATATTTTTCTCATAAATAACTTCCAGGTTTCTATGAAACTAAACGAAATAACTCAAAGAAAATATTTCTTTTTTTTTTTTTTGTTTAGTATTCACGTTTTATGTTTTAGTTAACACATACATTAACATTTTTAGAAATATTTTCTATTTTCATACATTTTTCAACATATTAAATATCTTTGTCATACTTTCTAAGAAATGATGATTGCTCTTTAATTTTCCTAGTCTTATGAATTTGTCCTTCGTTTTAAAACATTAATATATATATGTCATGTGATTTTCTTACAATATTGATTTTATTAATTGTATGACATTTTGTAATGCATATATTGATTTGATAAATAACATTTTAATTCGATTAGAATAAATTCCTTTACTCTTTTTTTTCTTTAGTGTTTCTATTGTTATTTAATACCTTTCAAATTTTCATAATTTATTCTTGTGTGTCCCCACCGAAATACTTCTATGTACCGAGGCCAAAATTCGTCTTATCGTTGCATTGATCCATAAAATGTGGATTTTTAAAATTTTTACTAACTGTAAATAAAGAAAAGTTTATACTAAGGCACTGATCTTGGAATTAAAGAATTGAATAATATTCAATTTTAAAATGTATTAGAAATCCTGATATAGATACATAAATTTCATCTTTACAAAAAAAAAAAAAAAAAAAAAAAAAAAACCCGCATCCGAAATATTAAGCTTAAAATTTTTAACTTTAAAATTATTTAATAAGTGAAGAAGTTTACCATTACACTGACTTGAGCTATTTATACTTTGGAAGAAAGAATATTTTTGTTGTAATATTCATCAGATATAACTTTTTTCCCTAAAATATCTATATTTAGAAATTCTATGTAAATTGTAAAATATTTAAAAAAAAAAGTTTAACATTTTCGTGACTATTTAAAACCTCAAAAGGAAACTTTGGTCTGTTGTGAAAAAAAGGTTAATGTGATTTATATTTCTTTAAAAAAGATTGGCGTAATGTTTATTTCTCTTTGATTTTTTTTTTTAATTCCATACACTTAAAATGTTTTATTGATTTATACTCATAACAACTTCCATTTGAAAAGAAGTACTGTGTCTTAGCATGTTACTATTTCCCATTGAAAAGTTATTGAATACACTTATTGAATAATTGTATTGAAACACTTATTGAATAATTGTAATCCACTAAAGAAATACTTTAACAGTAATATATTAAATTCACGATTATTGAAACCAAGATAATTATCAGTTTTTCTAAGATAATAAAATATTGAGGTAATTAAATATGAAAAGGAATCTGAAATCATATGAGTTACTGTGAGTCTAAAATAAACATGTGTTTTCGTACACTTTTAATTCAAATTATTCATTGGAAATATAGTTATTTTTCTGAATGTCTTAAATACCATTTTTTTATATCAAACAATCAAACAAGCAGGAATACTATCATCCGAGTAATTGCTTAAATAACTTGAATGTATATTTTATATGTTACTCTTACAATTTATTACATTTTTGACAGATTGATTAAGTCTCATTTTTATCGGAGTTAAATTCAACTTTAAGGCGACACCATTAATTCCTTGATGCTGGCATATGCTTAAATTTTCCCATTAGAAGTACTTTTCAATATAACTATCGGAATCCAGATGCTGTTCATGATCCAAATTTGATCAGGATTTGGACAAGTGAGTGAAAAATTAGCTTATTTCCTGCTACAAAAAAACCTTATTGTAAGATAAAATGTGCAGATTTTAAGGTAAACTTTCTAGAAGCTTTCATGAATTTAGGAAACACCTGCAACGTCACAAATATTGCATTTACATAAGCTGAATGATGGTGGGCTCTCTCATTTCTTTTTTATAGAAAAAAACAAATTTTTATACATCAATTTTTTCTCCTCATGTACTTTTTATCATTGAAAAAGTAATAGAATAATTGAAGCAAAGAAAGTTAGATTGTCAGAAGGCTAATGCCAAACTGGTTTGGAAAATTTCATTAAATCTGTTTTGCAAATTGAAAATATTACAAGTTCAAGGTCAATTAAACTGATATGTGTATTAAATGATGCTGAATAACAATTGAGATCATTGAGAAATTAAATTCATTGAATTCATCCATGATCTTGTTGATTTATTTAAAATTCGCCATTCACGCGTTCATTATAGAAAGAAATTTTTTACGTCGTATGTAATATGATTTTCTATTGTCAACAAAATACTTTATGTAGAAGTTGTCTATTTTAAAATATCAGGAAGTAGAAAAGACGAACTAGACCTTCCGAAATCGATATCCTGATATTCCTCAAATTTTATGATCGCTTTTTTGTTAGCTTCTGCCTGTTAATATCACTAGCAAACTTGGAGTGTAATGTCATTAAATTAAAGGATTCACTCAAACAAAAAAAGCAAACTGATAAGAAAGAAAAGTATAATGCTCCATCAAGATAATGCGAGACCTAATACTAGTTTGATAACCCATTAAAACTTAATAGGTTTAATGGAGTGTACTGTTAAACCTATAAGATTCTCCAAATCTGTAGCTTCCAAATTATTACTTGTTTTAATCCATTATTGTAGACAGTTTTTCCTTTTAATGTCGGCATAAAAATTATTTAATTTTCTTCTAGTAAAGATTAGAAATTGTATTAATATAGAATCAAATTGAATTGCAAATTGAAAAATAAATGAAAAATTTATACTACTAATGATTCAAAATAAGAAAATATAATTAAAAAAATATGCACCTTACAGAATCATACACAATTTTTATAGCACCTTACATAATTCTATTTCGCCAAAAAAATTACAACATCAACCTAATTATTTGTTACACCTATTCTAATTATAAATATATTTCTATTTTCACATTTAATTTATTTTTAATTTTTACATGCAGCCTTGTGAAGTAATACAAATTTATGTAATTTTTTGTGCTCATTTTTATGCTTTCATATGCGTTGGAACTAAACATTGGGGGTTTCGCGTCAGACCGACCACTTAATTGGGACAAATGCTTCGCACACCAGGGCCCTCAGTCAAGAAAACAGCCTGAAACAGATAGAAACCCTTGAGAGGCTGTCTTGCCACTAAGTTTATAATCAAGCTCATTTTTTTCTTATTACTTTTTATCCTTCGAATACATATTGAAAATTATTTTTTATTAATATTACATATTCTTTCACCATGGGATAAATCATTTTATTCGTAAGCATAACTATTATTGATGAAATTTTATTAATAGGTCTTCAGATAGTATTTTGTAAATTTAAACACAGTATTCTAAATACCATTTTAGTAATAAGTTTAATACTTACAAAATATCCTTTCAGTTATTCATGAACCATCTGCAAATACGCATATTTATGATATTAATTTTGAAGAATATCTATATAAGATGACTTTTCTTATTTTCCTTGCTTTTTTTCATTAAAGACTAAGCAATTATTTTTCGATTAATGTATCGGTAAAGGGAAAATAACTTCAATTATAACGTTTTTATTTCACTGTATTTATGTCTGAGACAGCTCCTCCTTTGACTCAGAAGAACTAGATAAGCCAGATATATAGATTATTTTACTTCTAATATTTTTAAATCGTCACTGCTATATGGAAAGATTATTCTCCAGAAAGAAAAGTCCCAGTTTCGATCCCTTTTATTATTGAACAAAAGATGGATGCTATAATTCAGTTTTCCTTAATGTGTGACTATTGAGGAAGATATATAAATATATTTGTGTGTGTAATGAAGAGTAACACTGAGATTTCATTTTTTTTTATACATATTCTATGAAAATTGAATTGTGTGTAGAAAATACAAGAAATAGATTATTCAATAAATAAATCAGTTATTTGCCACCAAACTAAGCTAGTTAATGCTAGAAACAAAACATTAGTTATTAAAAGTACTTTAAATATCTGGGAAAAAAAAAGCTAGAAAATCTATAATCATAGAGCAAATATAGATAAGAATTTCTAGAAATAGTAATAAGAGAGATGACAAAAAATGAATTTTACCGAATATTTGCAAGTGAGTAATAGATAATGATAGATAAGAGATAATTTTATATTGATGTATTTTATAAAATATTATAATTTTTTTTATGAAAAATATTTAAAAATACTGAAAAATAATACTTAAAATACTTAAAAATACTGAAAAATAATACTTAAAATACTTAAAAATACTGATAAATAAAAATATTATTTTTTTTTTAGTAAATGAAAAATGCTCTTACTCAAGTATTGTTTACTGTACCTCTCTTTTATCCCTTGAAAAGAGTATTAAAAAGAAATATAGTTGCCTTATCAGTGATAAAAATGTTTTTTACTATTTTATGAATATTAAAACATTTTTTAAAAAGAAACTGCTGAATACATAAATTACATTTTTTAGGTAATTTTTTTTTGAGGGTGGGACTAATTGAAACGAATGAAAAAGCAAAAGAATATTACATATAAGCTTTTATTATTTCTGTTAAAAATTCTTTCTTGGTATAACTCAAAGATTAATTCAAATTTCCCTATTGAAATTTTAATTAGCTGATATTACGTGCGACTATGGTTTTTTTTTTTACGATGGCAAATTTACTATTTCTTCTCATGCGTACATAATAGATATGGTGATGTATTACTATGTAAATATACACAATAATTCCTATATATATCACAATTTGTATTCAAAAATTTTATTGAAAACAAAACTAAATTTGAAGGATTAATGTTCAATTTTAGCATTTGTGTGGGTTTAATTCAGGTTTATATATTTATTTGAAAGACACTTAACCCATGTTGAATGAGTGAGCATAGAAAGAAAATCTGAATTTGATAAGTTGATAAAATGAAATCGAAGATCCGTTTTATTCAATGATTTCTATATTAATATCGCAGTTTCTACTATTACGTTCAAAGAACAGCAAATATTTTTCGTTTATAATGTATCTGCATTTGCAAATATATTATAGGTATCGCTGAAACTTTTTTTAAGAAAAAAAAATTGTTTTAAGCTTTGTTGAAAAATAGAAAAATTAGAATTTTATCATTATTATATTATTATTTTATTGTGATTTGAAGTTTTCAAATCATCTGATCAACATAATTTCTTTTGAAAATTATTTACGGTACTTTGTTCATCATCTTAAGTGACTATAATATAGATAGTCAGAAAAGCCAAATACAAAGATAAATAGTCAGAAGTTAAATAATAGAAATTCACATTCAAAGATATCAGATAAAATAAATATTCGAGTCTTTTTAGTTTTAGCTTTAGATAAATAGTTTTGATAACATGTTTCAAAAATTTTAAGAAAGACAATTAAGAAAGCTTAAAGACAATTTTTTCTTAAGTTTTCAAACTAAACTCTTAAGATAGCCTATTCATATTTTACATTCATGAAATAATATCCAAGCTTTATTATTTAAAATTTTAAGCATACATACAATAATTTTTAGTAATAAAAATAATTAACTTCTACTGTAAGTTTTTGTTTAAAAATAATTTATTCATCATAAGAGAAAATGACATGCATTATTATTTAAATACTAGTTTCTTCCTAAACTGAATAAAGTTTATATCATTTATGTTACATGTACACAATTATGTTACGTTACGTTGTTACTTATATACAATTATGCTACGTTTTATACATAAAGCCCGTTATTAAATATGAAAAAATATTAAATCATATTTCTTACACAGTATGATTTTATACTAATTAGTTAATATTAGTTAGCATAAATTATACATATAAATTAAATAATAATTTATACTAATTCATATTTTATAATATTTGATACATAAAATTTAATTCAACAATTTCTTGCATTTATTAATTTTAAAGGAACAATGAAACTTAAAAATTGAAAATTTTTCCCTTATCATAACTTAATTTGTTATTATTAAAGCTAATCTAAAGATTTTAATAAATAATAAAAAGTTAAAATAATTTTTATAAATCTGCAATATTGCTGATAATTTATGATTTATATTGAATACTTAAATCTTGATTACACACATTAACTTTTCAATAAATACATTAAAGTACAATATTGAGTCTTACAAAAAACACATGAAATAAAAAAAAATTATACGAATTTTTTTTTATTTACTTTTATATGGTTTAATTCTGATTTTATTCATTTATCACTTTTTCATAAAGAAAAACAAGTTTTATATATACAATAAATTTATAAAGATAAATGGACACAGAAAATTAAAAAGAAGAAGTATCATTTATAATTTTTTAAAATATAAATGCATCCTCATTATAAAACTTTTAAATTTATGAATCTATATTTATAAAACTTATTTATTTAAATAAAACTTTTAAATTTATGAATCTATGGAACTCTAAGGATATCTAAAATAATGATTATTACATAAGAATATTTTCCTTTGTATTATGAAAATTTTTTGCTTGTAAATTTATAATAAAACAAAATCACTCTTAAAAAAGTAAAAGTCAACCAAAGTTTATGTGTTTATTCATATGTTATTTATTTATTGGCTTAATAAAAGTTATCTTTGAGAGGAATTTAAATTTTCGCATATTTTTAAGAAATTAGTTGAATTAATAATTATTCCTTGACTCATATATTTTATTTTTAATCGTAAATTTTTAAACAAAATGCCAATTTTATGCCTCGTAAATGCTCTGATCAATTATATAGTTTGATAACATTTCAGAATAGATAGAAATATTTTCATCAATTTTTTATCAAGCTATTTTATTTATGAAAATTGTATATTTATTGTTCACAGGTGCTTATGAAGTCAATGTAATGGACAAGATCTAGCAATTCAAACTATGTAGTTGAAACGATTTATTTCATTGAAAAATAGCAGAACTTAATAAAAGTTTATTGAATGTGCTGTTATTGTATTGCGAATTGTGATTTCATTAAATGCGTGATGAATTGTTATTGCACAGGTTAATTTTTACTGAACAAGGAACTGTTAAATTTGATTTTGAGTTAAACTATAGGAGTGAATTTAATATAAAATTTAAAACAGTGTCCTATGTGAATCACCATTGCGTATATTAAGTCTCACACTCATTGCGAGTGTGAGTTAAATGTAAACTTGAAAATAAATTTTATTGCATTGCGTCGTTAGATTGATTTGCAAATTTACATTTAATTCACAATCTACACAATCTCGTTATTGTCATTGGGTAAAATAATTTTTAAAACACGTCTCCAAGCTTATGCTTAACTTTAAACCATGATTAACAATTCTTTATTTATTATTTTTTATTTTTTAAGACTCTGAAGGAAATGTTTTGAGAAAAATGCATTACTTTCTAAAATACGTTAGAGCATTTGCTGAGAGAAGAATACTCTGACTTTCTTATCTAGAATTTGGCTTATCTCACACGAACTTTCTTTAGTGAATTTGAAAAGAAAATTGAAAACTTACTTTTCCTGTCTTCGTTAATTAATCAATCAACAATTATCGAGATGAGGGTTGGGCAGGGAGAAAATGGCGTGTTTTCCTTTCGTGTTGAGGCAGCAACATATCCCTTATCATTCATACTTTCGTCATGAGTAGTTGTTTTCTGCCCCGGGTCTTATCATCACGGTTCACCTTTTTATTTGAACCTTAAAGATAAGGTTACCTGAGAAACCGCGTGCCTTTTCTAACCGTATCTAGCATGCCGGGGAAGATAATAGTTACAAAATGGAAACGTTCTTTATATAAATGTTTTCGTCTCCATGAATTAAATATAAATTCTTTTCATTTAAGAGTTTAAAATGTAGTTTCAGTTATCAATATATGAATTCACAGTGTGCCTCGGATGACCTTGTTAAACTAAATTAGAAACAATTGAAAAAAATATTGCTTTTATTTACATGACTTAAAGGTAAAATCTCTGTTAAATAAGGAGTTCTATTAAAAAATTAATGGAGGATTAAATAAATTAGAAAAAAATCCAATCTCTAATTCTGATATGCAATTTAACAACGCTTTATCTCTTTCGGAAGAAAACAGAATCTGCGTGTTAATGGATTTAGAAACTAGAGATTTTCAAATGACATAATCTTATTTATATTTTGGTTAAAGAAATGTTTAATAATGTATCACACAAATAAGGGTAAATATAATGGAGAATATTAAGTAAAAGATAACATAAATATGATTACAAATAAATTATGCTTAGAGAGTTATTTTATTTCCTTTTTTTCACTTCAAAAAGTGCTGTTAACAAAATATTAGACTTGAAATTCATATGGTCTCTTTAAAGATATCAACGATCGCGTTATCTATTGTCTTGCAATAAAAAAAATTTCTTCTCTTATTTTCTTTTTGAAAAAAAATGTGAAAACTCACAATGCAGTTAACTCTCGCTACGAGTGTATGTGTATTTGTTTTAACGTCGATAATTTATAATAGAATAAGTATTTTATTTAAACTTAATCTCAATGTATTATTAACTGTGGTTTTTTTTCATTTTTGCAACCAATCAATACCAAAATTTTTTAATTATTTTTTCAATACTGAAACCAATTTTTTCATCAAAAAGCTTTTTAAATTTAAAGAAAAAAAACCCTTACCATTTATTAAATTTTATTGCATGACGTTTAAGAGGTCGGGTTGGATTTCTGGAATACGTATTAACTAAGCTATGGTGCATTACCTACTGCAGTACTCTTCATATGTAATAAAACATCCGAAGTAGGAATGTTAGCTTTTCAGGAACTCTTATTAATTTATAAATTCTGAATTCCCCTTAGATTATCACTATCCCCTACCCAAAGCGTTAAATACAATGCGTTCATATATACCTTTCGTGGATCCTTTCACCATCTCAATTCTCTTGGATGAGGTTGTATTAAGCTCATTTTGACCTTTATCTCATATGATTTAATATGAAAAATCTAGGAAATGCACAAAAGTTGCATTGTAGCTCATCATAATAACTTCCAGAAAATTGGTAGCAAATAATATACAGTGATACATCCCGTCTATCTCTTGAATAAGATGACCATTAATTTGTGCTGGGAAATTTCCTAAATGATTGTATTGTACAAAATTGATTTGTATTGTACAATGATCTTAATCAGCCTTTTCTGAGCAAAAGTATACTGCCATTACCTTTAGTGTGGTAATGAAGGCATTATCTCCTACAACGGCAGGTCGCTTCTTGTCATTTTGCTCACAATAATAAGAATAAATGATATGTTAATCTACTCAGTGGCTTGTGGCATTACTCTTTAAAATACGACATTCAGGGTTAAATTTTTACAAAGATAATGTGATATCCAAAGATTTTTCATATCTGTGGTCTAACCCGATGTGGTTGAAATATTTTTTCTTTTTGTCAACAAGATTACCATTGCTAATAAAAATATGTAGACATAATATGACAACAATTGATGAATATCAGACAGAATGAAAATTTCCTAATATCTTCAACAAACATTCGAAATACTTACTATATATATATATATATATATATATATATATATATATATATATATAT
>JAPDSC010116581.1:312413-323643 GCA_026290005.1 Latrodectus geometricus | reverse complement strand
TATATATATATATATATATATATATATATATATATATATATATATATTTGATGTGAATGGCAGTAGTGCTTTAATACTCATTGTGAAATTTATTCTCTTCAAAGTGTAAAAGTTATAAAAGCAGTTTATTTCAAGTGATTTAATTGTATTCAATAATTTTGCAAATTCATATACAGCCATGAATCACTTTTTTCTGCTTTTATGCAACACTTGATTACGACTTTTATTGATGAAAAAATTTACTTATAATTTCTTTTAAGTTCAATAAAATACTGTCGTGAAGTAATTTGAAAATTAATTATTTACGATAAATTTACTGTTTGTGTGATCAGCGTCTTGAAATATGGGTTCCTTCAGTATCTTCATTTATAACAAGTTTGTATTTAAAAAGCTGAAAACATAATGTGTGGTATTTTTTAAAAAATTAATTATTTTAGAGGATTCCATGAATAATAGGAATAGAGAATTCCTTGAATAGAGATAAGCTTGAGTAAGATGATCACATTGATTTGTGATTTGTGATTTTGATTGTTTTTCCAGAAAAATGCATGCCTTGCTATTTTCTTGAAATTCTTGTTTAAAAAAGTTCTCAGGCATGTCGGAGAGGTTGGAATAAAAAAATTGGCAATTCAAGAGGCTTTGTGTTAAGGTTGACCACCTACCGGGAAACATGCTTCTCAAGCCAGGGCTCTCAGTCAAGAAAATGGATATGAGCCCTGTAAGTCTTGCCACCAATATGGCCTGTCTTGCCACTGAGTTTTAGCTTAACTTCTTTTCATAGCTTTTGTCTATTATTTTTAGCTGATAACATCAATATATCCTTTTTCTTGCGTCCACCTACATTCAATGTATAGCTATATTTCCAAATTAACTTTTTTCTTTTGACAAGATATTTCATTCTCATCAGTGTTCTACTTACTCTCTGTGATTAGAATATCTCAGATGTGCACATAGCTACATAGTATTTTCCCAAGTTTTCTATAAAAGCTTTCTTTGCTGCAAAATTTACAAATTTTCTTTTAATGAAATGTTTTTTCTATATTAAAACTATTACATCATATTTTTGTAGAATATTTCATGGTGAGAGATAAATCTCTATTTAATTTTTAATGAAAGTTAAACTTGAATAAAATTATTGCATCAAAAATTTGTTTGATATTTAAAATTAGTCTCCTTTAAAGTATATGTAATATTCTAAGTATAATAAGGAGATGATTTCCGGGATATTTATGATTTACAGTGCATAATATACCATTGAGAGTTTTAGTATAAATATAGCAAGTTGTTTACCAAGGATGGCTGAGAAATTTTAATGTTTCGTCTACTTCTAGCATAGTGCTTTAAACTTTCTCCAATTACATGTGAAATTAGAAAAATCCTGATTGGTTTTCCTGTACCATTCATGAAGTAGAAGAAATTTTATTTTGTAGTTATTATTCTTCATAAACTCAATTTAAAATAAATTTCTCTATCAAAAAGTTATTATTTTCACGAAAATTTACATTCCTATAATCTGTTCAACGAGAATTTATGTGAATAATTTCCTAATTCATAAAATTTCTCCTTGATGCAAAGAAAATTTAAATGATTGTATGAAATGGAGACTCATCCAATAACTTCTACTTTTCTATTAAGTCTTAGGAATTTTGGGATATTCAAAAAAAATTCCCATCTTTTTTCATTTTAAAATAAATATAATCGGTTAATATACAGATAAAATAAAATTTGTACTGTAACTGGTGATTGTATGAAGCCATTATACTGTCTGCTGAATAGTTAACTCTGGAATTGGATTCAATAAGTCCTAGGTTCTTCAGGCGTGGATGTTTCTAAATAGTTCTGAATTCTCTTTAAAATGTAGATCTTGATTAAGCATACCTACAAGTGCAGAAAAAGACTAATAGACAGAAAACTTAGTAAAACAAACAAACTAGACGATAGTATGAACTACATTGTAATTGTATCACTGTTTACATTGCTGGCATTTTAAATACTAGCCATCAATTTTTGATGTGGTAAGATCCTATACTTTACCCCATCTTAAAGATCTTTGTTATTAATTTCATGAGGAAAATGTGCAGTCTCATATAGCCTGTATTGTTTTTATCTTCTTTGAGTCAATTCGATAGTTGATCTTGTCAAGCATACTTTCTCAATTTCTGACAATTTATAATTATTGTAGTATCAAAGGTTATCGTGAGATTGGCGTACTACCATTCGCTAATCCATATGTTTAATGGACTTTGTAAGTGTAGTGCTGGTGTGCTTCAGTCCACTGTATACTAAAAAACAAGGCAAATTCGCATTCCATTCAGTGCTGTTCAGTGGTCCGAATTTGCTGAAAAGGTATAAATTCAATAGAAACGATTTGTTCCACTAAAAATTAACCAACTACTGATAGTTTTCTATGACGCTTTGATTTTATGAATCAAATGCATGTAATGGCCAACATAAACCAATTCTCCAAATTAAGCTACCAAATATTTACAGTGATAAAGATAGATATCAAAACCAATTTCTAAGAAATAAATTTATTAAGATTGTTTTCATTTGCTTCATTATCAGGCCCTGCCATTGCATTTCATATTGCAGATTTAAATTCGTACCAAAATTTCATGTTGTAAATTGAACAGTTCTCTAGCATTTCTCTATAAAGTTTCACTCGGTTTTATTATTATGATTAGAGATAAAAGTAAATCCATAAATGAAAATTCGCAGAAACATAATCTCATTATTTTCGGAAATCGGAAGATTCATATAGGTAAGTGAATGCGTAACTTTTATACTTTGTAGTACAAGTTTGGTTATCACCCATGACTTTCTATATAAAAAATTATTTAGTATCAATTACAGTTACTTTTTGTCTCTAAATTATATCAAGCATTTGTAACAAAATAATTTTTTTAATGGTAAAAACTTAAACTATATTACAAAAATATTTAATTATTCTGTTAATTATTTTGCAACACAACGAAAATCCTGAAACGAAGAACTGGAAATATGATCAAAAAGAAGAAAATACTTTTTTTATAATCTGTGGCTGTATTTTTATTAATTTATATTCGTAAAGGTTAAAGCTTATTTTAAAAAAGGATATATTCCAAAAGTAAATAGTTGCATGAATGTGAAAAATACTTTTACATGGTAGTTTAAGAGAATATTGCAAATAAGAAATGCCACTGTCTACTCGGCCTGAGTTTTATCTTGAGTCCATCTTATAATTCAGAGCAGCTATAGAATATAATAAAAATTACTAAAAGTAATTATAGATATTGAAAAGAACATCAAGCAAGAATTTTTATATTATTCGGTGTTTTTAATAGAAGCATTCCTTTCTTTATGCCTCGAATTTTATATAAAAATAGCTTGTCAACAAAAATATGCAAACACACACACAAGCTATAAGCCCCTCTCCCTTTAAGATATTTACATAATATTTGAGCCAGTTTATATTTTTAAGTTTATTTGTTGTATTAAACGAGGAGTGTAAAAAGTACTATTTCATATTTCTATCAGAAATTATATTTTAAAAGATTTACATCTATGTTGCTTTGAACCTTAAAAATAGGTTGACGGGGATCAATAATAATTTATTAAAATCAGAATCTTTTCAAGATTCATTAAAATGTCCACACATACACAATTATTATCACATTCACATATTTTAATATATCATAACTTATGAGTATTCTTAAGATTTTCGCTACTAAGAACGAATATTTTTTGTTAAGTAAAATCCATGACTATTGACTGATGTCCTTTCTAATGCTTCCAATTTATATTATTTTATATTATTATATTAATATCTTTTATATTATTTTCTTATTATTTTTATTTTAATTATTTTCGAAGAATTTAATTAAAATTTAAGTAAAGTAGATCTAGTAAAGGAAGAAGTCAGCATCATTTACTTGTTTCGTGTGATTCTTTTAGTGCTGGCATCTGTCGATTAAATTCAAAACTATAAAATGAGACGTTTTTAGTGATTTTCTTATGTCCGAAAAAGCATAAATTGAAAATTTAAATTTTCTTGAAGGAAGAATAAAATTATATGAAATATAATATTTGTATATAATATTGTATTTATTATAATTATTTTAAAATGAAAATGTAAAACTCTTTCGCAAGAAAAAGACTTATATGCTTCTGTTATCTGTCTTTCTGTCATATGCTAAAGTTTGTAATCATAGAAGCTGTATTTTGTAAGGAATTATTGTAAACATTTCTCTTTATTCTATCCATTGCATAAATGCTTATCATAATTATGTTTAGATCATTGCAGCCAACCAATGATGTTTACATAAGTATACAATTAAAAAAAATGCAGAAATACTTTTATGTGCCCATTCTTACGATTTCTCACTGGGGACTCATTATAAAATAAAACCTGATTGTTTTTAAATTAGCAAATGACTTATACCATTTGTCTGATAAGCATGTGAGAATTTATTATTTTCCATATTTATTGGGATAAAAGAAGTTTTTAGTAGATAAAAAACAGAAAGTTTGAAAATTTCATGAAAAGTCTCTTTTTAACTTTACACGTTAAACACCATCAAACTGCAGTCTTGTTACATGGCGATTTGAACACTTCTCGTGATCTCAGCTCACTGTGACAAAATAGTCGAAAATTACTCTTCAAAGTGAAAAGCACAGGATTCGATCCCAGCTACAGCTGAGCTATACGAGATGGGTTTTACGCTTTTGTCTTCCGCATGCAGTCTGTAGGAACTGATTTGGAGTCTTCAGGGTTTTCTCTCTTATGACACGTGTATACAGCCTACTTTCTACCGAAAATTTTCCCAGAAGTTAATTTACGAGGTGGGTACTCTAAAATGCCTAGCATAAGACGTTAATTTCAGTATCAAAGAGATTCGTTAAATATAGCATCAGATATAGCTCCCCAGAAATAGCAGCTCTTTGCTTTTAAGCAACAAAAATAATTAAATTTTTTTTAATATTAAACACCTTATTCTTATAATTGCGACACAAGAATTGCCGCCGCTGTATATTGATGCTTGCAAGGAAATTGCTTACATACTCTTATCCTTAATCATCTCCTTTTAAACATTTTGAATATTCATCTTGCAGAAACAAACACAACTGAACAGAAGTCAAGCATAAAATTATGACATCCAGGATTTCGTGCCGTTGTGTGCAGGTCACCTCTGTCTCTTATTCACATAAATAATGTGGATTTCCTTTGTTAGACTTCTAGCAAATATCCTCATAAGTAAAATCACCTTAATTTTGAGTTTGAATAAGTTCATCATTCAACTTCACTATTCATGATTCCATCTTGCCCACGTTAATCTAATCAACAATAAAAAAAAAATAAAAAAAATAAAAAAAAAAATTGAAATTTTTTATCTTGCCTAGAATTCAAATGTGTTTTCTCCTCACTATTTACCCAAATATGGGTTCTCTGCTAGACTGACATTGATAGACAATTAAATAAAATAAAATGTTTGTTGTTAAAACTTAATTTGACTCGATATCCTACCAAATAATTAATATTATTAATGTAAGATACGTTACTTCAAGATATTCATTTCACACTATTTAGTACAAATTTTTCGAACATTTTAAAAAACCCGACTTTAAAAATCTGATAAGTACGAATAGAAACAAATCAATTAACTATACAATTCCAATCAAAGCTAATAAAGTAATTGAAAATTAAATTTAATTTGAAAAAAGAAACGAAAAAGATTTTTCATACTTCTTACAAACATTAGTTTATTTTGGTGAAAATTGAGCCAGAAATTAATTAACTTGTTTAAAAAAGGATTAACCACATTTTTCCAAAAATTTAATTTTCTATTATCGATAGCAGCTTAATTCATCGATTCCATGATGAATGTGCATTTGACTTTTTTATATAAGAGTGGTAGAAATGCACCAATGCAAATTCAAGAAGACATAATAATAATGAATTTGGTTACATTTCAAACTAAAGAAATTAAAGGTTTTTTTAAATTACTAATTAATAATTAAAATTATAAAGACTAAATTTTTCTGTGTGCACTTCTCTCTATTACATTATTTCTAGACTGATTAGCATTAAATTTTGTTAAATGGATTGCACATCCAAATAGTGATTAACGTTCAGAAGATGGCATATTTAGTCTTACTATTAAATTTTAATTACTTATTTTATAAGCAAACTATCAAGAGGCTACCTTTTTTTCTGTTATAAAATGAAACTATTTTTTGTAGAAAACATCATGATTTAATAATAAATTGAAAAAAAATTATCTCATAACTGACAAATAATTTAATAATTGTCATATGTATGTTTTATTTATTTTTTAACTATAAAATTCCTTAGTTTCCCGAATTCAGTCATTCTAGTGAAAACATCTTTTTTTTTATCATTTCAAAACTTTTTATAATTTTTTATTAAGCTTCTTATCAAAAGTCATATCCAAAATATTATAAAATATCCTTGTATGTCATTTCTTTCTTCCAGAAAAAGTCATATTTGAAATTTTATGGTAACTGATTACGGTAAAAAAGTAACATTTTTTTACAAATCATATTTATATGTAGAAAAGAAATTCTCATTCTCATGTAGTAGTGAATATTATTGATGATTTAAAAAAAAAAAGAAGAAAATCATGTGTAATAATGATAATGTATTTGTTTTCATGGAGAGAGTTAAAATGTTACCAAAAATGTACTTACATAATGTTTGAACATCAGCTTTCAGATATTTAAAAACTCTGTAAAAGAATTTCGATTGAATTTTGAAAATGAGTGATTGCTCTATAAGGAATTACCTATTTAAAAAAAAAGATAAATAATAATAATAATAATAATTAAAAAAAAAATAAAAAAAATAATAATAAAAATAAAAAATAAAAAACCCGAAATGTTTAGAAAAATAAAGAAAAGAGAAAGATTTAAATCGAAGTTTTTAGAGAATTAAAAAACGAATAAAATGTGTGATGAGTCAAATTTTTTAACAAAAGAATACTGATTAAATTCATTTGTATGTATATGTATAAAATCAGAATGGGTGTACTTTAAATGTCAAAAATTGAAATCATTGTAATTGATACGTCAATATTTTTCAGTTTTGCTCGAATGCCTTTTCGAATATTAACGAAATTTCGAACTAAGGACCGTTTATTCTAATTACAAGCAAACTGTTCGAAAATAAAGTGCTTACATGAAATTATTGTTTAAAAATTAATAATCATATATTCATCCTATACCAGAATGAGGTTACATTTCCAAAGTTCACGTAATTTAAATTGGAGTTGATGGATCAATAGAAACAAGAAGAATTTGACTTACAGCCTCCTCAGAAATCTATTAGTTTGGCATCAAATTCTATAAAAGTACTTGGCTTGGTTTGGTTCACAACCGAATATTGCTTAATCTTTGGCATCCAAATTTTGATGAACATTTTATCAGACCGAAAGGACTCTAAGCGTTTCCTTTTACAAGCCATTGGAAAAATCTTCGACCAATTGGAGTTGCTGACTTCATTTACAATGAGAATAAAGTGCCTGTTACAAGAATTGTGGCTTCAGAAAACCCAATGGGATGAACCACTACCTCCTGATATCCAAAAAGAATGGCTTCAGTGGTGCAATGAACTGCCAAAAATGGCACAATTCCAAGACTAATAATACCCTCTATTACAGATTCAACTGTGACTGAAATACACACTTTCTGTAATACCAGCAAAAAGTCATATGATGCTGCTGTCTATCAGCGAGTAATAAATGAAAATGAAATTCAAGTGAATCTAGTGGCCTCAAAGAGTCGAGTTACTTTTCTAAAGAAAATTTCTCTGCATCGACTCGAACTTCTCGTAGCTTTTTTGGCATCTCAATTAACAAATTCCGTCAAAAAAAAATTATAGACCTTAAAGTTACATCCAACATTTATTTCTGAACTGACTGGACAACAACATTATATTGGATCAAAAGTTCAGCCAAACACTGGAAACAATTAGTTGCAAATCCTGTGAAGAAGATAAAATCTTTTGACTGAAATCACAATTCCTGATTCAACTACCCAGGAAAGGAAAATATTTTCGCTGATGCTATATAAAGAGAAACCAATGTTGATGCTCTCGTCAACTGTACATTTTGGTGGAAAGGACCAACCTTCCTGACAGATGTAAATTTAATTTTTGCATAATCCTATAGTACCTAAGGAAGAATATATTTGTGAAATGAAAAAAGACTATGTGCAACAGACATAACTAACTAGTGACTCAAAAATAACTCTATTCATTTCTAATTACTCCAGCCTATTGGAAATATTACTACAAATTAGCAATAAGTTTATAAAACTTGTATATGTTTTAAGTTATCTTTTCAGGTTCTCCAACGACTGCAAGCACCCTAAAAATAAAGTAATCCGATTTCTAACCTCTCAGTATGCAGGAATGTTCTTAATCAAAGAAATTGAACAAATGATGACTTTAAATGACTCCTTAAAAATGCAATTGTTTCTAAATCAAGTAAGATTAAAAGTTTATCAACTTTTCTTGGTCAAGAAAGTATAATTCGAGTTGGAGGTAGGTTAATTAATTCATCTTTAAGTTATTGTAGCAAACATAAAAAATTGTAAGTTAATAAAGTTAATCATTCAATACTATCGTGAAGAATATCTATATTCTAGCTCTCAAACTTTACTAGTTCAACTCAGGCAAAAATATTTGCCTTTAAATGGTCGAAATTTGTGTTGAAAACTAATGATTGTCTCACATGTTTAAAAACAAATCCTCGAGTATATAATAAATAAATAGGTGATCTTCCACAGGAAATAATTAAGATAGATTTCACATTTAACTCTAGGAATAAATCTATGCGGTCCTTTTTTATTAAAAATGAAAACCAAAGAAAGGGTTTCTTAGCTAAAATTTATGTTCGATGTTAAATTTATGTTATAGGGTATATTTAATTGCCTAGTAACTAACGCAATTTCTTTAGAAATTGTATCAGATCTTACTTCCGAGTCAATGATTGCAACCCTTAAGGGCTTTATAGCAAGACGACGAAAAGTCTCAAAAATATTTTCAGATAATGGAATTAACATGTGGGCGCAAATAAAGAACTACGAGAATTTCATAACAAAATACTTAAACAAGAAAATTTGGCTAAATTTTTTGCAGAGGAGAGCACTTAATAGAAATTCATTCCTCCTAGAGCCCCAAACTTTGGTGGCTTGTGAGAAGCGGGAGTAAAATCTGTCAAATATTATTTTAAAAGTGTTGTGAATAACTCTAATATTACTCATGAGGAATATTTGACTGTGTTAGAGTTCAGGTGGAGGTCAAGCTCGCGCCTCTTAACTTCTCTCTCTTCAGATATAGAGGATATAAACATTTTAACTCCTGGACATTTTATAATAGGAAGATCTCTTACTCCAATTGTAGAGCCTACTTTGGTAAATATCTGTGAAAACAAATTAAACTTATGACAGAGGACCACAAGGGTAGTACAATTGATTTGGAAAAATTGGCATAAATCTTATTATGTACAACGTACTAAGTGGACGCTTTCAAAACAAAATGTAAAAGTTGGAGATATGGCAATCTTAAGGGAGAGGAGGAAAATTTACATTGTTCTAAATGGATTTTATGTCGCCTTATTAAAACGTATCCTGGTAAAGATAACATCATTCGTCTTGTGGACATCAGAACAAAATCTGGCATATTTAAAAGACCAATATCCAAATTATGTATACTGTCTTCAGAAAAAAGAAACAAAAATTTTAACGTTTTACTTAAGTGATATAAGTGAAATTTTATAAATTTATCAAATTATTCTTCTTGTAATGTTAAATTGTGTTTACTTTATATATTATAACGTTACTTTGCTAATTTATAATATGTAAAATTGTTGACAATTAAATTTGTAAAATTTATATTTAACTGTTATTTACTGATGTAAAAATATTGAATGTTTCACATTGCAATGGCGAGTGACATGTTCACACACGTCACGTGATATTGTTTTGAATGGAACTGAATAAGTTTGTGGATTGTGAAGAACGGTTATGATTCTCGAGCGGGAATTATTTTCCGTATCTTTTGTTACATATGTTTGTGTCTAAATAAAATAATTTATATAATAGAACACTGGTCCATCGCGCGTGTGTGTTAATATAATTATTATATAACTTCTTCCTATCTAATCATTTCTAAACTAAAGGACAGAGTCAGTGAGAGAGGGAATCCGTAATAAGATATGAAAACAAAACATAATTTTTTATTTCAACATTATACACATAACGAATGAGTGAATCATGGATACATAGTTCGGAAGTAGTATCACAATTTTAAGGCACTTCACCATGCGCAGAGACGACAGATATTAGAAGCTTGTGCTGCAAATAAGAATTTAAGGGAGAACAGTCACTAACGCTGACGCATCATCCACCATTTTCATGCTAGAACTATATATATTTATATATAAAACAAAAGTTATTCTTAACATACACATAATGTTTCTAAGTACAGTTATAAAAATCGAAAGTTGCCTCAATTGCTTATAAAAATTTTATTTTTACAAAACTTGCAGCTCAGGTTCAGGAAATGGATCAAATATGAGCGGAAAATAGCCTTTGAATTTTTATTTATATAATCATAATTTCTTTTTAATTCCGTTAAATTAAATAAAAATAAGTATTTAAAAAGTGCTTTTACAATATTTTAAGTGATTATTAATTAAAAATTTCTTTTTCTTTCAAATTTTAAATCAAATTACACAAAATATGTGGTCTTCAAACATGTTATCGTTCTAGGCATGAAGACAGCAGATGTGTCTGCTCGTTTACCCAAGGAAATTCCAATGAATGTTTTCAATGACACAGTCACTAACTAACACAACAAAATAAATCCAAAATTTAAAATTTATACTCACTGTGAGTAGGCTCTTTTTATGAGATTTTCTTGCTATTTAATTTTGTAACCAAATTAAGAAGAAAATTTTAGTTTTTTTTTTTTTTTTTTTTTTTTTTTTTTTCCTTTTTTCTAAACAATATTGAGTAATTTAATGTTGTATATTGATAAATTCATATTGACATTCTATTTTAGTAGAACTGGTGTAAATTTTGAATACTAAGCAAACTTTATATTCTAGAAATAAGATACTTTCCTAACTTGACACAAATAGATTATCTTGTACTTGCATAAATTCTTAAATTATAGTCCTATGAAAATATTAAGTTTTTTAATATATATATATATATATATATATATATA
>JAPDSC010116581.1:195670-312313 GCA_026290005.1 Latrodectus geometricus | reverse complement strand
TATATATATATATATATATATATATATATATATATAGTTCCTTATTAACATTTAAGTATTGTTCATGTTTATTTAATATTTGATTTTAACAAAAATTAATAAATTAGCATATCACAAATTTCGTAAACGTGGAAAGATATGAGCAATTGATGAGTAAATATTTTTTCATGATAAAAATTCTTCTGTTGATTTAATATCACTTTACATTTTTTTTATCCTACTTTTCCAGTATCTTTTCAGATAGTTTGTGTCAGTTACCGTATCTAAACTTAGTTCAAATTATGACTCAACAGCTGAGTCAATTCTTCTTATTTCTCATCCTCATCTTCCTCCTCCATATCTGAAATAACACAAAATTTTCTGTACTATCATACAGAAGACTGAAAAGAAGATGCATTTGAGGGCGGATTCACATTCATGGGATACAATCATCGAATCTATGTTAAATCAGTGTTAATCTATGTTAATCTCGATGTTAAATCAAATCCAGTCCATCTCATAAATGTGAATTCGTCTTTAACAACACTGAATCTTATTACGAATATTTAATTCTAGAAACTTAGAAAGAAAACTGTGTACTGTGTGGAACTAGGAAGTTTTTTTAATATGAAACACCATTCGGAAATTAAGCTATTTGCAGACATAATTTCTCCTGTTAAATTATTATAACACATACTTTTCATCATATCACATTATGCAATTATATAAAACAAAACTTAAAATATAAGACTCAAAAAAGTGAAACAATAAAGCAATTCATTTATAATTTTACAGAATGATTTTCATTACAAATTTCATGTAATATAAATTTATAAAAAACCAATGCAATGTAAGTAAATAATAATGATATAATTTAAATTTCATACATGCATTTCTCGGTAAGAAAATTCTAGGTAAATTGTATGAAATACAGCACTGCATAAACATAAATATCATACTTACAAAAATGTTGCATATTAGATTTTCAAAAATAAAATTTCATAAACAAATTATTCTGTGAGAAATGGGAATTTTTCAGGATAAATTTTTTTAGAAAATTTTATTTCCTATCACAGTTTAATATATTTTATGAAAAATAAATAAACTGTAATTCACCAATTTATCTTAAAACTAATTTTCAATGGGAATATTCTTTGTATTACACATTTTCATTTAATTTTAATTAAATCTTTATCAAATAAATATTAATTCTCTTATAAATAATCTTTCATAATATATATAAATTTTCCAAACAGAAAATAGCAAGTTAAGCATTTTTAAAATAAAATTGTGCTTTCTTTCTGAAAAAATATATTTATTTCGAAATACTTCAATGAATACGAGCCACATCTTATAGTCATAATTATCTTTATTTTTAATTAAGCTCGATTTTTAATTAGTTTTAGTATATTTTAGCATTATTATATTTAAAATTAAGTATCTGATAAATAATACGTAGAAGAACATTTATTATATACCAAAAAATATATTTATATAAAAATTAGATTACAGATTTCTGAACTCAACAATAAAACTAATATTTTGAACAACAAAGAATTTATACATATTTTCCGTAGCATACTAAATACTATAAAATTTGTTAAGCACTAAAGAATTACATTAAAATACTGTGCAGTTCATTTTCATATTACCATACTTATAGAGTCCTATTTAAATTTTGTAATAATAACTGTGCACAAATAATATTTTCAAATATAAAATATATAAAAGTATACTAAATAAAAGCAAATAGATTGGGAAGACGTCATTTTTAAAAAGCTTATGAGACTTGAGAATATTATACATATATTTTCTCATTTTTTATTAAAAATACCCCATCAAGTGCATTTTAAAATACTCTCTATGTATATCAGCTAGGCTGTTTGTGTGCACATGAATATAGCAAATATATTTACATCACTCGCATTGTTTAAAAAGTGAAGATGCGCTAAACAAAAAGAGATCATGTTTTAAAATGAATTTTCCCACTGAACAGTGATGAATTTGGCACCGCACATGAGTATGAAAACATAATTCGTTTCTAATTCCAGCAACAGGTGGCTCTACCAGCTGCAATGAAAAATCAACATAGATAAAACGATATGTAACCACGGAATCCAAGCAACAGGAACTGGAACCAGTTTCATTGGTAAACTTTTCCTTGGCGCCTTCGCTTTTGTTTTCCTGCAAAGACAGAATTGTTATGCAAAATCGCATCAACTGCTGTTGAGAGACTTATTCTATGTTACAAGCAAATAGGAGAAGCAGGAAAACATAGAAAAGAAGCAAAAGATCCCATGCTTAATTTTAGAAAAGGAAATTAATGAAGATTAATTCCGACTTACAGAATCAAATTTGACTTCAGGGGCATGCCTCTTGATAGTCTCCTCACTAATGCAAAGGGATTTTGTCGAATATAAATACTAGCATATTATTAACAGCTAAACGTAAGAATCAACATTCAATATATAGGAGGAGCCGCGTTGCAGGTTGAGAAAACTGTCGCTGCTTTATATCTTTGCTTAAGAGAAACAAAAAAAAAAAAAAAAAAAAAAAAAAAAAAAAAAAAAGCTTCTTGACAGTAGAATGAATGGCTACTTAGTAAGAAGAACAAGGAACTTATAATTGCGGAGATAAATCACACATTTTCTGAATAAAACTATGAGTTAAAGATGTATGATGGCTTTATAAGTAGAATTCTGGTTTAAAAATGTTTCTGGTCGAGTAAAAGAAGTTTTATTAGTTATGATTGCTGAGAATCTTTCGACAAAAATTTGATTATCAGACGTGAATTCTTCTGCAGTTTTTAGTCAAAATATTTTGCACGTTAAATATAATAGTTATTACAGACACTTTTGCTAGCTCACATTTTTATTATCAATTTTATACAATTGTGCTGAAATATTTCCTCGTTACAGTTTTATATTATCATATTCTTTTTTTTTATCGATAGATAATTAATTAATGAGACATGCTTCTATTTTAAACCCATTGTAGTGTTTGTAGTACATTATTATCGATCTATATATATAAATATACTTGAATAATTCTGAATGAAGTCATTGTGAAACTGGAAATCTCACTGTCACCATATCCATTTAATTGCGATTTGAATTTTGGATACATCACTTAAGTGAACACAGATCTCTGCAAATTTGACCTCAATGAAGAAAAGGGATGTGCTCAAACAAAAACTGTAATTGAACACCCAACTGACTGATTAAGTCCCTTCAATATTTTTGCTTCCTAACTTTTAGCTCAGACAAAACAGTACCCTAGAAGACGGTCCAATAATCATTAATGTCCAATAATCACCACATCATAAATATTCTCTCGGCATCTGATTAAAAACAGGTAAATCAAACAAAATATATTTTTTAACAAATAAGGCTTCCAAAAACCGAAGTTACAAATGAAATCGTAATGAAATAGGTGTATAGAGGTGATAACTGAATGTCAATATTCTATTCTTAAAACTTAATATTTAGGTACTTCGATTACTTTCTCAAGCGTAAATATTTCCAGTATTTTAGAGTTCATTTTAAACCATGTATTCAAGTCTAATTAAATTTAGTGATCAAAAAGTGACTGTAGAATGACAAATGAATTAAAACAAAACAGGGAAATATATATTCCATTTCCAAAAATATTTCCAGCCGCAATTATAACTTGAATTTAATATTTTGATATGAAATAGTGAGGTTACTCAATAACTGAAACATAATACCATCATTGAAAACGTTTTAACACATAAACCTCTATCTGCAATATCCACATAAGAAAATCCTTCTTTCTTAAATTTCAGAAACAAATATTGCAGTGCCAAAGTTGAAATTTAATAATAACAATTCTAGTTTAAAGAAAATAAGCAGAAAGAATAGTTGAGTGCATAAAGAAGAACAAAAGTAAATGATGAAAAATTAGAAGTACAGAGAAAGAAAAAAAATTATTAATACTTACGCTTATTGCACCTGCTGCCTATCCAACCTTTATCACAGACGCACTTCTTATTTTCACAAATTCCATTGATGCACCTCCTTCTGCAGCCTTCTGTAATAAATCTTATATAAGAATGTTGAATTTTCATTAAAATTCGATTAAAAGTCATGATCCATAAATGAACTTTAATTTAAACAAAAGCTAAAAATGCTTTGATTTTGTAATTGACTTCAAAACACGGATTTACACTTTCAAGGCTAACATAAATCCTCAACGATTATTTCTTATTTCTAAATTCAAATAATTTAATTAAATAATATTATACATATTAATTCATAAAGGATTTTCAGATAATAAGAATGACTATTGTACCTCTATTAAATTGAAAATATTTAATGAAAGGCTTTTATCGGGTACTTATTTCAACAGATGTAATGTTTCATATTCGAATTGAACTGATAGCAGTTACGACTGTGAATTAAGAGTTTACTACTGAAATATGCTCCTCACTTCTTATTTCTCCTGTTACTCACAAACAATCATATCATCTAATTTTTCTATATAATATAATATTTGAACTAAAGTAAATTGATTCATGACTTAAAATTCTCATAAGCGGAAGGACAGGGAAGCTTCGAATTTTTCTTTGAGAAAGCATATTTTCATAAGCCCACAAAGAACTGTAGTTTTCGATATCACATCTGCAACCTTCTAGGTAAAACAATGACGCTTTTCTATAACGACTGTGAGCATTAAAAAGAGACATAATGAAAATATAACTTGTGCAAACTTATTCATTGATGCCAAAAATAGTCTCTCAAAAAATTCTCAAAATGGTGATTTGTGGTGGGATGATTTCGAAATTTTCTGAGGGTGAGAAAGCCTCTTTGTCCAAAACTCCAATAACATCAAGATTCTACTAAACACATCTTGAAATGTTTGGTTCTTTTTCGGGAAGAATTTTATTCTTCCCTCTTCTTATTTTCGACTTTTAAAAGGTCATAACCAGGGATCTGGTAAGACTGTAACAGTTTTGATTTTGTGATTGGAGATTAACGTTAACAATAACATATTTGTCCTAATGTGTTCTATCACCAACCCTATTTTACATTTTTTTAGACATTTTGCATGTTATATTGAAGGAAAAACAATTAATAACAAAATAATATTTAATTAAAAACAAGAAAATAAGTCTACAATAAATAAAAGCAACAATATTAAAAAATATAAATTTTGAATTGATTGCTTTTATCTAGAAAAAACATAGATGGCGCTAAATAAAATCTTTCTGCAATTTCGCAAGTAATATAATAATCAATAGCATTAGAGAGATTAAAATCGCGAAGCTTTTTTCGTAAAGTAATCTCTTGATGAATCAAAATTTAATTCCTTTTATGAGAGAAATAAATATGCTCACAATCCAATTGTATGTTCAGGTATCTTCACACTTCAAATTTTTATCTCAATACTGATTACTAAAGTCTAGAATTATTACAAAAATTCAGGTTAAATTCTATGTCATCTTCTACTCAATTCAGGTTTTTCACGCAGTTATTTCATTTTTCGAAGTTAAAGGAATGATGCAATACTTCTGGAGAATATGTTAAGGTTAAAGGTTGCTCTAAACTTCCGTTACAGAATGATTTCCTGTGGAATTTTTTATAAATGATCGGATATATTTACATATATCCCAAATGTAATGTGCCAAAAATATCTGAAGCACTTACCCAGATTAATCTTCCTGGTGAAAGCAGATGCTTCATTGCTCGAAAATGGTAGGCCTCGAACTCGAAGCCCTCCATTTCAAAGAGTACAGTCCTGCCACTAACAGTAATACTACTACTTGAGTAATATTTATCTAGAACAATGCTCTTTTCAGATAGAGGAATCTGAACAGCTGCATAGAATTGACCCGAGGGCCTGTTTACACTGTTCTGTTTGAAGAACCTAAAGCGTGATTTCCATCAAGCTAAGTTAAGCAAGTTAGTTCACCTTCCGATAAATGTTAAAACGATTTGATAAATATGTCAATAAAGTAATTAGCAAATATGATTATAAATTTCTTTACATTTTATATGTTTTTAAGTATATGAGTAAACATCTTTCATTCCCTGATATATATTTTTTTTCGGGTCTATTTGACATTTATCGCAAACTACAGATATTTCAAATAAAATAAAATTAAGTTTAAATGTCATATATATATATTCTAAAATCTAAAGTAATCGTTACATACCATGCCTCGCCAATTCCGCTGGCCTTTCATTCTGCTTCTCACATTGACTACCGGTATAGCCTCGTTTGCAGCGACATCTGTTCACTCCTATGCATCGCCCACCATTTAAACATGGCAAGCTTTCGCATTTACCTGAATTGGAACAAAATCATCACTTTTATATATATACATATATAAGCTTGAATTGTTTAGCATTATGCAACATCATCAAACAAATCGTTCAGTTCTGATCATAAAATATAGATTTCAGTCAAAACTGATTGAACTTAAAATAAACCTAATGAAACAAGAAGGAAAAACTGTGGTAAATAAACAAAACAAATCGAGAAAATTTCTAATAGTCTACAAATTTGACCCTTGACATAGTGTTACGTGAGTAAGTCTACACAATACAATATTTTCTTTTTATATTATATTATCACATTTTACTCAGCAGAGTTATAATCTAAAAATTTCTATGTGGGCTCTCACTCAAGAGATCCATAACACAAATTACACAGTTATAACAATACTTATAAATTATACGAGTATATCAAAAAAAATAATTCACTAATGCTGAATAACTCATTTTTCAATACACGAGAAATAATTAACGTTATGAGTTATGTGCCTTTTTAAGGCAGAAAATGTTTTCAGTAGAAACTACATTGCCGGCCACCCAAATCGCAACACTAAGAAAGATAAGAGATATCACAACAAATTTATTTTGTAGATAACATGTTGACTAAGTATCAAATGATTAAATTTATAGACTTCAGCAAAATGTGATTCCTGCCAAAATCAGTTGCCAGAGAGGCCGCCTTTGTTGAAGATCACCGCTGCCACATGCCTTAGCATTCATTTAAAGAGAGTTTGGATGTGTCCTCAAAGTAGAGCAGACCAAGCAGCTTCCAAACTTTGCTAAAGTTGTTATGGTGTGGCAGCTGGGGAGTAATTTGGATCAATCGTTGAGCAGCCATGAATCACATGTTTTTTATCTGCGAAAAAACCCGAAAGCGAGGCAGCCAGGGGGGCAATTCAATTTGTTAATTCACGAAGAACCCTTGGACAATGTGTGCTTGTGCTATGTGTAGTCAAGCATTATTCTGTTGAAATATGGCTGTGGCTAAGCCCTGATTGTAAGGAAGGACAACTGACTCCAACACCTCAGAGATGTGCTCTGACTGCTTAAAATACTGCAATGCGTATTAGAGGAGTGCGACAGTGATATCATACCATAATACACGGTACAGGACCAGTGTGGTAATGCATAACACAGCTGTTCAGCATCCTCTCTTCACGGTGACTCGAGACTCGAATGCGACATCGTGATGTTGCAGACAGAAGCGTGACTCGTCAGTAAAGACAATTTCATTCCATTCTGCGGTCCATATCTCCCTTTCATCGCTCTACTGGCGGTAGAAACGTCTTTAGTTCTGCGTCAAAGGAAAATGAAACAGTGGACGTCTTGAAGACAGACCACTCTGCGGTAAACGGCGTCGTACGCGCAGACACTGGGTGATGCGTTACAGGCTAAATGTACTGTTCTATGGCTCGTGATGTGGCTGAGTGATCCGCCACTACCATGTGCATAATTTGCCTGTCAACACGTGAAATGGTGCAGTAAAGTGGATGCAATCAAACATGTCGGTCCATCGTACCTTCCTGCATCCAACGATCACATATTCGCATTACAGTTGTTGGTTTCGTCTCACACGACTATCGATTTCCCTGAAAAATCATCAACAATCTCTGTAGGCCACTATAATTTTTCTGTCGAACTCGAATACTTGATCAAAAAATTATCGCTATTTCTTACAAGGCATAATTTAAAATAAAAAAAAAACTTACAAAAGAACAATCAAACTTAGCACTCAAACATTTACAATTAGGAAGGGAATATTATATGGAAGTAAGCCTTTCCTATTTTTCATTAGTAAGAGGGCGACATATGTAAAAGAAAATTGGGAAAAGTGTCAAAATTATAGTTTTTGGTCATGATTTAACAAGGAATGACATTCTGGATACAGTTTCATTCCTAATGTAATTTCTATTTAAATGGGAATTTAGAAAAAAATTGAAAAATAATCAACAGATTTCTTGATCACTGACATAGACAGTGATGTTATCAGTTCATTTAACGTTTCAATGCAAGTGGGATGAATGACTGTGAATTTTAGTCCTATTGATGGCGTTTTTCTTTTGCCAGGTATCAAAATTATTGTTTGGCTGTAACACATCCAAAATGATTGAAGTCAGAAAGGAATCAGTATTTTTTTGGATCATTTGGCTCACAAGTGATACTCCTCTTTAAGTTATGATTTGTATATTTCACATTACGCCTTAATTTGTGTATTTATTTGATTATTTAAATACCCGTAAATAAAATTAAAATTTTATATTATAATTCAAGGTAAAAGAAAATTGAAAAACATAAATATCCAGGTCAAGGAAGCACCTAATATTAAAGTAAAATTTAAAAAGAATTTCTTATAACTACGATAGCAAATAAAATATTTCATCTGCTTTTTGATAATCTGCTGTTTTTATTTCCTGATTTATTTACTAATAAAACTGTTTAAACCACAACAATTTAATTAATGACTTTTCTTAAATTACTTTGATAAAACTATTGAATATTTGCTAATTATATATTTCATGTTAAATTAATTAGAGGAAAATTAGCATCACAATGAAAAATGTGGAAAATCATTCACTAAACAATGAAAGTTGTACTTACTATAATCACATCTTGGACCATAGTATCCACTTCTGCAGGAACATGTATCTTTCTGAATACATTTACCACCGTTCAAGCATTTGTCACGGCACATTCCTATAATTTTAAGACATCAGTGAATTATTTATTTGGGATCACACTGTAGATTAGCACAATCAAAACTATATGTATGTAGAACCCAAAAATACAATACAAATTTTTTCTTTCAAAAATTGGGTTGTTTCCTCTCTCAAGGAAACCGATAACTCCGAAATTTCCACCCTTTAATTTATAAAATATATCTTCTTAATTTGTTGAAAACTGTAACAATTTTGTCAGTGTAAAAATATTCGAAAGTTCAAAGATCAAACAGAATTCCCTAAATCTTCCTTAATTTCATAACATTCGATAGAACACACCATGGCTTTGTGCTGTAACTAAACACTTAATCATTGAAAATTTTGGTTTTGGTTCCAGTCCTTATTGATCTAAAAAATAGATATAGCTGTTCAATATTTTGCAATTATGTCTGTTTTGTTGGGGGCTAGAAGGCTTTCTCTTTAGATGTAACTGAACGCGACCCACTATCAATAAAATATTCATCCCTGAAAATTATACGAATGTTCACACGAAGCTTACAATAGTTTTCAATGATAGGACGAGCCTTTGCTTAACGTCATAATATCCCATGGATTAATTTTCTTTACATTAATTTTCTAAAATTTCTAACACACTTTGAAAACGCAAAAAATTTAATTCCGCAATTTTATGTTAACTATAAGCAAAATTAAGATGAAAAATATGAACTAATTTTAAAAGACCTTTATGATATTAATATATTTTAAATGTATTATTATATTTGAAGTTAACTTCCATGAAAATAAAACTTTTTCATTAAACTTTCGTTCGTGGCACTTTTTGCATCCTTGAGATTATCTGTGCATGTTGTTGCTGCAACATGCTTTCCTAGCCTTGAGTAGCAATCTACCAGTTTGATAGAAGCAACCAAGTGGAAGTCTTCGTAATTTAGAAGTGGAGACCAAGCAGAAGACTTCCCAATACTTGACCTACTATCCCTATAGGTATCATTTCACGTGGAGGACATTGTGACCACGATATATTTAACGTTCCCCAATTACCGTTAGTAAACGCCATGGATCTTTGGCTCTGTCGGGATTTAAACACCCTACCTTCCGATAATGCGATAATGAGAAAGTCTGGCCTTCTTGTCTGTGCAAGTTACATTTTGCAGAACATTTACAAACTGGGATAGATTTTTCAGAACAAGAACAGCACTGCTTCAGTAAAGATGATTTTTTTTATATGTAATATGTTTTTAAGGTCAGGGATACGAATTGGCAGGCAATTAAACGCATGCCCTAGCAATGCTTCTATAGTTAACGGACCCAGTCATCCGTTGAAGGAAACATTTAATCAAAAATAAATAAACTGACAGCATGCTACAATTTTACTTATAATTGAGAAAAGAAGATTGATACAGCTGTA
This sequence comes from Latrodectus geometricus, assembly GCA_026290005.1. Taxonomy (NCBI): domain Eukaryota; kingdom Metazoa; phylum Arthropoda; class Arachnida; order Araneae; family Theridiidae; genus Latrodectus; species Latrodectus geometricus. The sequence continues at coordinate 301,955 of JAPDSC010116581.1, read as the reverse complement.
AATTATAAGCAACAAATTTCAAAGGAATTGTAAAAGACTTTGTTCTATTTTATTCCTAAGTTATACTCTAAGATACTTTTTACTACTACCAAGTTGAACTAATTCTTGTCCGTGTATGTAGTTTTTAGTTTCTTTTAAATTAAATCATATTTAGAACATACATTAGCCCAGATATACAATCACACGTTTCGGTATGAAAAGCCATATTTAATCTCAATAATAGTTGAATAATAAAACATGAATAGTGTTCTTTTGTTGGTTATGCATCCGGGTAATTTGGATTTTTCTATGTTTCCATGCATGCGACACAATAAACTATTTCACAATGAGAATCCTGTCAAAGGTGGATTATTTATATACCTACAGCTCTTAAGATGTCAGCTATACAATGTTTATTCCTGAATAGAAGTGTATTAAGACGGAATTTTTACTTTATTAAATTAATCTATTTCAACGAGTTGGCAAATTAATGTGTGATTTCATTTTAAACATTTTAACGACTAAAATAAAAAAATAACTTGAATAATTTATATCAGAATTTGATTGTTATAAAAGGATGAAGTCAATAAATCATGACTGACTTTTCGTTTTCAATTTAATTCATTTCTCGAGTATCAACAATTGTACTGTCGTAGAATAAATTAATAAATTTCGTGGGTGGTGTCTAGCAGAATTTGTTTTTCCTAATTGTTTCTAAACCTCGAAATAATTAATCAACATTCCTAAATAGCTACAGTTGTTTCTTTATAATACTGCAAACCTGTTCTATGACAAGTGAAAAATAGAGATGAAGAGAGAGAGAGATAAATTATAGAGAGCAGAGCATGCTGTATGTAGTTTGAGCTTTATATTGTTAAGTCTGGGTATTATAAAACGAATAAAAGGCTCAGTTAATCGCAAAGAATTGTATAAGCAACATTTTGCTTTAAGCCTACCATAAAATTGCTAGCAAAAAGGTGTGTGTATCAAAAGAAATTTCAACGTAGACATTAAAATCCTGTTGTAAGCATGCATTCTTACGATTATAAGATCAGAGCTTCCACGGACTAAATCATTTCTTAACACCTTAGCAGTTGTCATATGGATGTCAGAAACAAATGGAAACAGAACTCGTTATTACATACTATACACTCTTATTCAAAAGAGAATGGCGTCTTGTTTTATTGGAGGCTGCACGCAAAATAAATCTACCATAGAGAGGCAATTATAAAAGTAATGAGCTTCTATATCATAACCTTAATTACAGCTTGCATTGAAAAATAACACTAAATTTCAGATATGAACACTGAAAGTTAAGAGGATATTTTTTTCATGAGACTACATGCACACCACTTAGATGCAGCATCATGGGTAAATAAAATCTTCCCTTATTAATCTCAAATTTCAAATGATTACTGCAAATATGTACAAAATTTATTTAAAATATCATTGTTTCTTAAAATCCCAATAATCTATTACATCTCATTTCACTTGGACAAAAAAAAAAAAAAAAAAAAAAAAACACGAAAGAAATTTATTTATATACATATTATACAGTTAAATTGTTTTGTATGTGAAAATATAATTCTAGAAAATGATTTTTTAGAATCTTATTTTTAAAATATGAGTTTTAAGGAGAATAAAAAATTTTCATGTCAGATGCATTGAAAATACCTTGTTTCAACTTTATTCAAACTTTAGAGCAGAGTGTGATGCTTTCAACTCAGTTAAGGAAAAAAAAAGGAATTTAAGAGTTTAGAGTTCGGTGATTAAAGATTCCAAGCCATAGTTTAAGAAAATACCTGCCGTAGATCATTAAACAAACTTTATAACAAAAAAATTATCTAGAATTTTTAACTTTTAACACATAATTAAAGAATAGCAATAAACCACGATTTCATTAAACTACATTAAAATACATTCATTTTAGACAACATTTCAGAGAAAAATAAAACAAACTTATTTATTTATCTCTGTAATTATGTATTTAAAATTTGGGGTTTTGAGTATTTTCCCGCATTAAATTAAAAAAAAAACATGGTTCATATTGATTTACCTTAACTATAAATCATAATGTTCAGCAAGTTAAAAAATGTGATGTGATTTTATAATTGACGAAGATGAGATTATATGGATATCAAAAATTAAATGTTCAGAAATATGCGCAGAAATTTTTTTTTCAAATTTTATACTATTTTCATGTATAATTTCTAATATACCTAAGTTGGTGTAATTTGAAACTACAAATTAAGTCTTCCTCAAAAAGGAAAAAATAAATATATTGTAATGAATGTGTTATGGAACACTGCACATTCAATCAAGAAGAGCAGTTCAATTTAGCAGGATTGAAAACTAAATCAATTCAAATCACCCAATGTAAAGAGCAAAAAAAGCAATACAAACCTCCTTCACAATGCGGACCTTGGTAACCATCCGCACATGAACACTGACCAGGAGAGATGCACGTGCCTCCATTCATGCACTGCGGGTAGCAGAGGGCTGGAATAAAGAGAGACATTGTTAGTTGTACATCTCCAGTGATCACAGCATGATTATGTGAACTAACTACATGACTGACAAGCTGCACCTTTTGCCATGACTCTTGTGATTGATGTTAACATCAGGTCCCTCAAATGTAAATGGATACAAATTTCATGTAACCTCTTAATGTTATTTCATTTGCCACTGATAAAATTTACCAAGTCGACGAAATCATACATAATAAGATATTTTATACTTAAAATACAGTTAAATAAGCAAATTAATGATGACTAATAAAAATCATATATAAAAATATGAGACATAGAGATTTATACATATAAAAGGATTATGTGAAAGGAGAAATCAAATTTGTAAAATAATTTGAAAATTAAAGCAAACAAATGTATAAAACAAATTTTATATTTTAATAATTTGTTGTATGATAATACACGCTTATTTTTATCGATATTTATCTTAGATGAATTCATAATAATATGAAAAACTCTAATTTGAAGAAGCATGGAAGAGACGTAGTAATTCGAAAAACAAAAAGAATATCAAATAAATGTATATTTAGAAACTAAGGTGGGGAACGAAAAAAGAAATATAATTATGACAATAAAGTACCATTTGTTAGAAGAATACTCAAGTAGAGCTCAAGAAATTCTCTCTGACATAAATTATAAGAAAATCAAGTAAAAATGAAAAATAAAGTAAGACAAGTAAGACGTATGACTTCAATCGCTGCAGTCATACGTTTTAAAAAAAAAACTTTATATTGATATAAACTCAAAATTCTCAAAACCAGAATATGATAGAAATCCTACGAAATCGATGGTAATAAGAACCCTTGATTGCAAAAAGAAATAGTTGATAACTCTATAAAACCCTCAAAGGGATAAAAACCCAATGTAAAGAATCCCAATGTAAAGAAACCCTCAAAGGGATAACCAACTATAAAATCCCTCAAAGGGATAAAAAAATTGATTCAACATTTCAGATGTTTGAACCAATAGGATAAAAAAAAAAAACATTTTAAAATAATAAACTTTTCCCTAAACATGGATCTTTAAATGGGTAAGATTAAATATACTTTAGCTGTGTGTATTTCCAGTGCAAAACTTTTAAGGAAATCATTTATCCAGTTAAAACATTAATTAATACAATATTTTTTACATCATAAAAAATGAGATTTATTAAATTAACACAATTTTTCGAATATATATGACTGAAAAATCAGAAGATAAATTAATAATAGGTTAGATCATTGTGAAAAAAATTCAAAATACAATTTATATAAAACTAGAAAAAATTATATTAATTAAAGACTGAAAAATTAAATTCATTAAAAATAATAATTAAGGGGAAAAAATAACTTGAAAACCATCGTAAAGCCGATATGAAAATTACGAAACAAAAACAGTTGAAAAAAGTTTTAAAATATAAGTGAACAAAAAATGTCACCCGAAAAGGGAAGTGAACAAATCATTCTTTGTGTAACAGCGCTCTTCAGAAATGAAGATTCCAAGTTCAGTTAAACTTGAATCTTCTTTTCTGATTTGAGCTTTGTTGAACCATGGTAGATGGACATTGGATTCCTATCTTTTCCGTGCATATGAAAGGCAGGAATGAGGTGAGTGCTTTGGAGTTTTTCGAGTTTTCCACTCTTGTGACATGCAAAAACGGCCCACAATCTATGAAAATTCTTCCAGGAAAGCAAATACGCAATAGATTGATTCTTAATGAAATGAACAGCTTCTATCTCCGATAGGCTATCCACTATGAGATATCTAAAATCATTGATAATGTAATTGCCCTATCTAAAAGAAATGATAACTCTAAATTCTAATTTCTTGTAAATTGTAAGAAAAACGTTCAGAAAAACATGAACATTACACATTCTATATTTTTATAAGTAAATGCAGTTTTAAATATTTTTTTTTATCAATAACTGACTAATGGAGAAAAACAAGTGTTATTTTAGTGCAGGTTAATTGTAGTTAAAATTTCTGTATAAATAATGTTCCATAGCTAATGAGCTTACTATCAAAGTAAGTACCTAAGTTCAAGTAATGTAAAAAATAATATTTGCTTAAAAAAACTGAAAATTGTGATGAAAAAGGCAACATGCATAAGGACGTGGTTTTCATAACCTTGTGATAAAAGAAGAATACAAAGGAAAACAATCCACTTTGTAAAACAAGTGCAGATTAAGATGAAGTATCACAAAAGAAACTTGTCCGATGTGTTAGAAATATTTCGCTGTGGGTAATTTGAATGGTATCGTAAGAGTCATAAATTCTTTCTTGCAAGTATCCAAGATTTTAGCCGAATTGATGGATGAGGCATTTTTCCTGCCCTTACATTTTACTTCATGTAAAGCTTGATATGAATAGCTTTCTTCCCCTTCCCACACACACACACAAGCTACCCTAGTTCGAATATTGTTGAGTGAAATCTATCGTCTATTGTTATCGGTTTCAAAGAAATAGAAGAAACTACATTTTAAGTGATTCAGAATAAAAAAAATTCTTCGATCTATCCGGAGACAACAGCATATTATCTTTAATTTGTAATTTTTTTCTTTTTTTGAGATTTTGTAACTAGTTTAAGTATGAACTAACTGATATTAAATGAATGAAGTTTCATTTTTAGTGAAAAAACGAAAAGTTCACAATTGAATCTCAATTTTCAGTACTTGTACCTCACAATGGCCCTTTTACAGTAAATTCGTATCTTAATCAATATTTGCCTCCTGTCCCAGCTGCTGCTCCTCGCCCTTTCCAACCAGAAAGCTCGTTCAACAATAGAGATTATCGTTTGATTTTCATGTGACATGTCCTCCACCCCTTCACAAATCGGTGGACGACACGTGCGGTTATAATAGATTTCACGACCCTTTCGACCCGTGAAACTGCGCTGAATTGTCAGCACTTTCACCAGGGCGTATGAATTATGGGATGAAGCTCAGCGGGGCGCCGACAGTTGAAGCTGCACAATACCCATGTTCACTCCCCGGGAAGCACAACTTCTCCTAGAATATTCAAACGCTCCCTTGCATTTTTCGCTTATCCCCCTAATGTTAGCAAGAAGCCATTGGAACAAGAGACAAGTCCTGTAATTCATGGAGGCTGGACTTTTGAAAGCACGACCCGAATATCAAATGCCTTATATGCAGAATGCAGCTATTCTGGGAATCTCAGTAACAAGTATTTGAATTGTGTTAATTTCAAAATACTTATAAAACAAGTATTAAGAGAAAAGATATATTGTGTTGACAAGAAATTCAAGTTAAAATTAAAAAAAAAGTTATTAGTTTCAAATAATACATTTTTTTATTAACATTAGTATTGACTCGAGTGCATAAAGTTAAATGGCGTTCATGACGTGTGACCTTCCTGATGTATTCTAGATATGCCAAAGAATATTAAAGATTTTCGTTAACTTTTCTAAAATATTAATTTAATGAAAATTGAAAAATTTTAGAATGCTAGTTCACTTTAAAATAAAGGCAGCAAACCTTTTTTTTATAAACAATTTAAAGAAATTGTTGAATATTTAATGAGGCTTATTTTCATTCAAGGTCACCCTAAATAGCTGATTGGCCTCTCATCAGACGCATAGACAGAGGAGTTTGTCCTTGAGAAGTTGAGTCATATCTATGAAAATAAATGTTTGTGTGTTTTCTTTCTTCTGTTTAAGCTATTTACTTATGTCTTATTCAGCTGAAATTTATAATATAGACCGAATTATGCTTTATTAAAATAAGCTCAAATTTTGCAATTTTAGAATTTTTATTTCATTAGCAGTTAAAGTGATTTGAAAATAAATAATTAGGACGGTATGCTTATAAGACATGAAATTCATGATTAATTGCTAGATTTCAATATTTTTACATGAGCTGTTTTACTGTTATAATGACATTTTTATTGGTTTCCTTCTCACACGAATATTTTGACGAACGATTCAGTGATCGTCCAAAGGCCAAACTGAGCAGACAATGCTTCTGATTTAACAAAAACTTCTAATCTAATAAACATTCAGATATGTTATGCTTTTTATTTTTAGACATGTAGTTTTATGTTGTTAAAGCTATTTATTATCTGTTAATTTTATTTTAATTAAAATTAGGAATTTAATATCATGTTAATAAAAATTTATTACAGTAGGCGAATGCATGAAACAAATCCTTGAAATTTTTTTTCGGAGAGTAATTTCCTCAGGACACAAAGGAAGGAAATTTCTCGTGCAAAGCTCGACAGGATTACTTGCATGCAGAACTGGTACCAAGGCATTCGATGGGCTGATATTTTTGGGGCTCTCCTTTCATATATCTAATCAAAGTATACAAGCATTTTTTTGTTTTGTTTTTCTGCTTGAACTGGCTTTTTGAGTGTTAACAGACCAAAACTCGTAACATTTAAATTCATTGTGAAATATCATGTGTATGATTTACTAAATATCAAGCAGTTGTAAAAACACGTTTATGTAAGATTTATATCAACTAGTTAATAATGAGTTCTAAACGTCGAATAGTTAAGATTATAAAAGCAACAAACAAAGCCCTGTGAAAAAAATGCAGAGTTCATATGTGTAACAATTCACACGAAATTGTGCATGCAATGACAAACATAAAACAGCATACCTGTGCGGCAGTACTTCCCCATGTAGCCTTTCTTGCACTCACACTTGCCACTCTGATTGCACCTCCCTCCGTTGGCACACTTCTTGTCGCATTCGGGATCCGGCCCTAAGTAAATAAACATTATGTTAAAGATATGTTGGGAAGAGCAGAAAGGGAAAAAAAACTGTTTCCAGAGTTTTACCGTGGTTGGCGCACTGCTTTTGCAGTCGGAACCGAAGGGGGGTCCCGGGCAGGTACATCCCTTGCTCATTCTGCAGCTTGAGACCGATACCGAAGTAGACGATGCCGCTCAAGTTGCCGAGACAGGGCAGAAACACTTGGAATACTGCAACAAAGTAACAGACTTAATCAGCTCATAATGATGAAGGCCATAAATCATGAAGGGAGGGAGACGGATCAGCAGCCGCAGAGAAACCAGTTTGCTGCCGTCGAAGTCTTACCTTTAGGTCTTTTAGGCACTTTTCCCTTGGTTTTGATGGATATCATGGGATTGCTGAGAATGCTCTCGTTGAAGGACTTCAGCTCATCGAAGTCATAAAAGTACTGGAAAGAAAAGGGTTTGTCATTACTTTATTGTTAGTAGCAATTGCGCAAAGAAAAGTCGATATCGGGTGGAACGTTATTTTTTAATTGAAAAAAAGGATTCATAAGTTATCAATATTCAGAATTTCGATGGAAGTCTTTGTTTGGTTCACCAATATGAATTTTTTCATCCTTATATAAATCAATTGGAATTTAAATTATAAATTAAAATGTTCTCACAACTAATAAGCTGTGTATATTTTAATAAAGACTATTTTGCACATTCTCCGTTCACTTTATAAAGTTCTAATAATATGCTAAACGAAAATTCATTCCTATATAAACTTGAAGAATATTACATACAGAATGGGATCAAAATTTAAATAGCTTCAAATTTGGCATTATGAGTTGTAAGAAACATATACAATTCACTTCTCATCACATTGAATAGCTTTCTTTTTTTGTGTGAATAGAGAAACTTCATAAAAATATTTCTTCAATTAACGATCCATCAATAAATTTTTTGCCGGTAGAAACTCGAATATCTGCAGTTGTAGTAATAATATTGCGTGGCCTTTTTTCTTATCACTTTTAGGAGGAATGTCAGTTTTTGAATAATTTTTCTTCTTACGAAGTCTAAAATAAAAAATATATTTTGCAAAGTATACGCATTTTATTTGGTACAAAGTATTTAATGACAATATTTTTAAATATAAGCTATAGTGGAACAAAATGCTTCAACTAATCAATGGGTCAATAACCGTCTTCGAGCTTATATAAGCATTTTGGTAAATGCTGACATTAAGTGACAATGATTAATGTGTGTGTGACTTATAGACTTTTCTCACTTATTAATTATTCAAAAAGTTTCAAATGTGTTCTATTTTTATCCATTCAGTTTTTCATAAAAATAATCATAAAATTGATCTAAAATTTGATGGCAATTATACACAAAAATTGAAGCGTATGTAATTTAATTAAAAATGTAAGACATGTCTTTCTAATATCTTACATTCTGTAAATTATGCCAAATTTTTTGTCTTCTGTTGTCAAAGCTGTGGAAACTAAGGAATCATGTGTTTTACGCACTATGGTAAATTTTTGATACTAGAAATAAACTTTCTGAAAATTATATCATAATAAAAAGTATTCTTATTATAACATTCTTATTTGTTTTCAAGACAAAGCACTTTACAAATGTAACTGAAAATTTTCAAATTATTTTCAAAAATTTTTGTCCTAGATATCTCTTCAAATTTGAATAAATGTTTAAAAAATATATAATATTAATTTTTTTCACCTAAAAATATTTTTTAAATAAAAATAACGTTTTTAAACTTACTTTTTGTAAATGATTCCCGAATATCTACAGTATTATTTGATAAAGAGGCTGTTCTGTATCGTAGAATTCACTATCTGTATTAGGTTCTATATTGTTCAATATTGAACACTTTACGGACTGAAAATTTACTAATATAAAAATGTGCTATTTATTACAATTATGCATACGCATACGCAATAGTAATTCTTTAAATTTCAAATTGAACTGCATTCCAGAATTAATTAAGTAGTTCGTGATATACGGTCGAGTCCGTGTGGTGCATTCAATGGACCAACTCTGGCTTGTTTATAATGGGGATACAAATTAAATGATTGACTTACCATTCAAAGATTACTTTTTTCAAACGAGGAATCACTCAAAAGGATCTAAGATATAAAGTGGGTTTTGAACCACCATGAAATCTACATGTAAGATGTAAGAATTGAACCTATTAAGAGTTGCACAGATCGTGAATCATTTCTTTACCAACTTGGCATAGGATTTCAAAGCAGAGTACTCTCAAAGAAAATTTCTCACTTACCTTGTGGTCTCCAGACCTCCAGGTAAAGTTAACCGACGACACTTCGGATGGAATGATGGGCAGGTACTTCTCGAAGTTGGGGTCCAGGATATACTGCATGACGACACCATTCGCGATTGCAAAGATATGGTGAGGATAACCTAAGACGGCAACAAAAAAATCAGAAACAAACTCAATCATTCTGGTATTTAGAGGAACTGAACAGAAGGAACTTACTGCTACCTGCAAAGAGAGAAGAACTTTTATTTAAAAACTGAACTAGGATAAAAGATAGATCTAATACTATGATATTTTAGTTTCTCGTGGTGCACAACATCTAACACAAAATGCTAATTAAGTAATAGAAATCACTCAAAAACCCCTTCTTTTCGAATAGGGAAGAATCAATACGATTAAACAATTTATTCTTGTGAATTTATTATGAAAAATACAATAAGCATTTTTGTAGAGTTAAAAATGGTCTCCCAATTGCCAGCTGTACTCTTTGTCTACAGAATATCCACTATCAAAAGATAATGATTAAATCTCGCATGGTGTTGAATGATGATGTCGTTTTACTATGCCATTTCGACAAGTAGAAACTCTGGAACTACTCTTATGCATTTGTCAAGTAATTATTTATTTTGCCCTGTTTCCTAAACTGTCATTTGATACCGAACAGATTTCACCTGTAAATTAGGAAAACTTGCAGTAGTAGTCTGTTCGGAGGCATTTTTCCTATAGATAATAGAAATTCTTAGAAATGTTGCTCTTCAAGGAGTGATTTCTAGAAAATTTCTAAGTATCATCCTATTGAGTTAAGCATATCTCGCAGGTAAAATTAAGTTTTTCACTATCGAATTCCTGATTCTAATGTATACACTGTTGGACAATCGGAGGTAGGTGTTGCGCTTCTACTTTCTACATTCATGTTTGTCTGTGTAAATGCTTGAAATTTTCCGAATTTCCTTCTATACGAAGCTCTTCCAGATAATAATTTACGGCACATACAATGCGTTTGCGGCAATAAGATATACAAATACTTTTTTTTTCCACGGCCGCCTCTGGACGCCATAATAATGCTGAAAACTGCTACTCATTTTGAGTTACACGGTGGACCAAGTCACGGAGGCGAGTGCATTGCCAACGTCACACCACCTCAAAGCCGTTTATAGGGTGGGTCACATTCATACATCATCTTAGAAGAAAGGTCAAGGAAACGCAGAGAGAGAAACGATACGTCCATGCCCAAACTGGGATTCGAACCCAGGACTCACAGCCTTAGGAGTCAAGAACGGTAACAACTCTGCCATCGGCCGGCTATATAGAAATCATTATCATTGTAATGCAAGTTTTTGCATATCACGTGTAACTGTAATGCCACTTGCAAGCGCTAGGAAGATTGGATTGATGATATAAAAAATGGTAATTATTTTTCTTGCATCTTTTTGCGTAAACTATTTAATTACATATCGTATAAAACACAGAAAAGTTCTTAAGTTTAATTGAACAATAATAATAGCCTATAGAGATTGTGAATTATCCTTCAGAGAAATCGGTGGTCGTGTTGGACAATTATGATGCGGATTTGTAACAGCTGGATGTAGAGGGAACGATGGGCCAGGGGATTGATCATATCCACCTTTTTAATTGATTTCTACTAAGTAATTTAATATAAATGGGCACTAATTTCATATAAGTAGTTATCCTAATCATATATGGAAAGTTTATCATAATCTGTATCTTCCTATATATTCTGGCTATAACTAACAAGTATTTTTTATTATTTTTGTGATTTTTTATCCATATACATGTGAGATATGCCAGATGAAGACGGAAGATGGTCTAGTAAAGACGTATATGAATCTTAATGGTTGGAAAACTAATAATATTGTCATCGTAACCCTTTGTTGTAATTGTAAATATCTTTAATTGTTTAATATACTATACTTAAAATGCCAATTAGTTGCATTATTTAGTTATTAAACTAACCCACATACATATTTCACCTGTCATTGTTTTATAAGATCAGAAGTCATCAATAATGTTATAGAAAACTGCAATTTAGAATTCTTGCTGTAGTAAAAATATGATCCACACCACAAGGGACATGGAACTTGTGGTATTCTTATTGACAACTTATTGGCGTACACTAATTTTACATGTCGCATGGCAAGGAGTTTGACAAATTATTGTTAGCAAATAAGTTGCCAATTATAAAACTTGTCTATTCGTATTTGTTTCTTAACACATATCGGCTATCCTTTTCTACCTCATTTTAACTATATATTAAATCCCTATAGTTTAAACTTTTTGCCACTTATTTTTAATATATAAGTAGAGAAAATAGTTATCTAATTGGGAATACAAAGAATGAGATTTGCCTTATGTTCAAACGGAAAATATAACCTTAAGGCTTTTTGAGTAATTTCCAATTACGCCACAGCTGTGTATAAAAGTAAATGCTTTCATTTAACATTCTATCTTAATTAATAAATAAAAACTTCGCAGTAAAACGATTTGATATAACTAAATAAATACACAATAATTTCATTTAAGCAATTCTTTGTTACAAAATAGGATGAAAAACATAGAGAATTTTATATCATTTTTGATTTGTAAACGAAATTAAAAAGATTATTTTTTTTTTTGAGGAAAATGTAAAGAGGTGCTTAGAATATTGATGTTTTATATTTTAAATAGTCTGAAAAATATGAATTTCACAAACAAATTAATACATACATTTATGTGCGATTGAGTGTAGACATTGAAAATATCCTTTTTCTACTTAAATCTGAACTGCTTAATATTTTGCTATCAGTTTCAAAGAAAATTAAAATTAAATTCTTAGGAATATATTGAGAAGTGTTTTTAGATTCTTTAAAATTATTTATGATTTTAAAAATAACTTTTGTTTGGTGTTCATTGGTTATCGAAAAATAATAAGCAAAATTAAAAGAACTTGTTTTGGTGTGTCTCTATAACCAATGACTTATTTTTATGATTCTCCTTTAGAATACTCAATAATCACCAATTGAACATCAAATAAAACAGATCATCATTCTGTTTATTTATTTATTTACATTTTTACTGTCCCATAATATATTCCTAAAATGACTCCATTAAATTTTTCGAACTTTGTTTAAACCGATCAACAGCTCAAATGTAAACAACGAGAAGAAAGAAAAACAAGGCTTCAAAAGAACGTAAGAAAAAAAACAGGAACAAGAACTGCCACATAAAGAGAAAAGAAACTAATAGGAAACACGTTTTCTTCCCCGATCCTTGTGTTTTTCATCACTTTATCTCCATATTTCATCGGAAAATCCAAGGTGCGAGCTTATCTCGCTTTTAAGCTATATTTATCTCTATACCACTTTTTCAATGTGGGTTGCCATGTGGGGAGCAAAATGTGTTTTATGTACGCCAAAATACGTCGCCAAGTAATCGTCTTTCGTTTCTTAAGAACAACTTAATCGTATCACTTGAAATTCAAGAATAAACAGCCTTTAAACATTCAAACTTTCTTTTCTTCGAATTACGTTTTCAGTTTCTAATTTAATTAAAATATCATACACTTATAACTTCCATAATTTTCAGAAGAACGGTCGAGGTGTTTATATGATTAAAAACTGAATTTTTAGGATCGTTTCTACCAATAAGGCATTTATGTGCAATTAAGAAAATAAAAATTTTAATTAAGAAAAAAAAGGCTTTGTTAATCAGATAACATAAATACAATAGTGGATACAAGTATTTTTCCAACGTTTCACCACTTTTAATTTATTTTGAATGTTTTCGTTTCATTTTATTAAGGTAAACATTATTCAACATCACAATATTTATTGCAACATTTTATTAAAGTAAAATGCCGTGTAGAGTGAGGCAGAGATCAAGACTTTGCGACCATGATGTTTACGGTGATAGCACCCTAAATTTAACTTAATGCAATGATAACACTGATACAGTCTTTCTACATGATTTTGAATTCTGTAAAGCTTTTTTTTTTTTTCAAGTGCTTCGCTTAAAGGACCAATGCACCTTAAAATTTGACTAAGCATACATGGGAAAGATATCTGAGTGCAGGGTATTGAGTATTTTAGAGTAGATAGAAAGCAACTGACACTTAATCATTAATGAGACAACTGGCTATGTTCGGATTAAAAAAATAATAAGTCGAAAACGAACCTAAAAAACATATATCATAATATAACGTTGCTAGACCTTATTGTATTATAATGCGAAAAAAGATATAATAAAAAAAAAAGCAAAAAGGTTTTACACAGTCACACACACACACACACACACACACATATATATATATATATATATATATATACCCAGTAAAATGAAAATCAGAAAAAAAATTCTATATGTATAAACATTTAAAGAAATAAAAAGGAGTGAGAAAGAATAAAAATTAAAGGCAAAAAAATTGTGAAAGAATTATATTGAGAAAAGACTTAAAAAAAAAAATACTTAAAAATAAATATAAAGAAATTCGAAATTTTATATATAAATATATATATTGTAAAATAATCTCCAATTTCTTTGAAAATACATTACAGTCTAAAAAATCTTGGCAACGAACCATTCAGTCGGATTTGACAACACTCTCATAAAGTTGTTAAATGGTGTTTCCCCCTGCAGGCCCCTGAATTAAGCTCCGTGAAGACCTCTCTTGAAGACTCAATCAGGTTAGACATGGGTTAGAGCACTCTATCTCGTAAAGGGGACTCAGCGATGATGAATAGTTCGCCAGCTGCTACAGAGGGGTCCGCCCTTCCCCTCTTCACTACCATACCGCAACACTCCTAGACGAACAACTAAGACATCAATCCCAACAGAATTTGTTTTTTGTTCGTAGTAGGAGATTTTTAGCTTTTTTCTTATTTGCTTATTTTTGCGCACTTTCTCTTTGCAGATTTGTCTTATTTAAAATAAAAACTGTCAAGAAAAACTCATAAGGAAATTAAAATATAACAAAATGATGTCAAAAGCACCATTTCAAGTGCATATATGTGAAAATTTAGCATAATGGGAGTGTTAATTTCGGGATTTGGTATCAGAGAATGTAAAACGTTATCTTAGAACTTTAAAAAAGGAACGAATTTTTGAAAATAATAAAAGTTATCAAAGAAAATAAAAATAAATGCTTCGGATTCTATCCGCACAACTTATAATATATACATAAAAGATGAAATATAGGATTATAGAAGGCATTTAATAAAATATAAAGATGATGAAACGAAACTCGATATGATTTACTCATTCCTTCTCAAACACATTTATTGAAATTATTAATTTAATTCACCATCATATTTTATCTAACATAAAATGTATGTTACCTCGTATTCTGTAAGTAACGCAGGTTTTATAAAATATTAGGGCAATAGTATATCGGTATTCTTTTTATAAATTTAACTATTTCCTTTTATTAACATCGGGATGAAATCGTTAAAGAAAATATATTTGTAACCGTAATTGAAGTAGTATAAATTGCGTCACAATACGAAGTAAAGGATTCATTTAAAAAGAATATATAAATGCTGTAAAATGGAGTGCGCACAATTTTCTTCATCCATATATCTCTATAGAACAGTCTCTTATTTTGTATGCGTTAGTTATCAGACATTAAAACTGTTATAAATTAAGCTCATATGTTTAAAATTTTATTAACATTTTATACATTTAATTTCAAGCAATATTTCATGGAATAAAATATTCATTGTTTTATTATTTCATAACTCTTTCACATAAATCACCTGCCGCTGTAGTTAAAAACCTTTAAAAAAAAAAAAAAAAAGAAATTTGAAACACTTTTATTTCCACAATTCAATAAAATCTTTCTTTCTTGAATTTTTAAAAATACCTTAATGAAGTTTTTACATTGTAATAAATCACAATTTTCCTCCATAATTTTAGAGCATAAAATTTAATTACATTATGTTTTTTTTTTCCATTTCTTAATTTAAATATTTCATTGTTTTGTGAGAGAATTCCAACACAATACTTATAATTATTTTTTAAATATATTAACTGTATGATTACTTAGGTAAAAGAAAGCAATAATTTCCAATGATGAATTGAAATGTTATTTAGAATTTAGATCTATTTTTTACCTTGCATTCATTACACAGATTCTACTAAAAATGTACTTTTCAAAAAGATTTGACCTAAATGTTTCAGTTCTTAATTTATTTATTTTTGTATGGTTTGGATTGATAAACCCGAAAACTAACCTATTTTACTGAACTAGTAGCAATTAAGGGCAAATGAATTGTTACCGTTTACTGTATTAGGTTACTGTAAATATATAAGAAATCAACACATTTTATGTGATTAGAAATATTAGATAAATAAAATCTAAATCAAAAATAAACAATTCTTTTTACTTTGAAATAGCTTTGAAAATTAAATACTTTTTCATGTTATTTTTTCTAAGGAACATTTTTTAGTATCAGTTACTCGGGCGTATCCTCTTTCAAAACTGTTCCAGATTAGTTAATGACTATTTTTATTAAAATTAACGTACCCTTGTCTCATATGGAGTAAATTTCCAAGAAGATATTATATATTACAAGTGAGAATGCTTCATGGCCAATGGATCCAAAATTACATGTAGGGATGTTTCACAATGTTTGCTTGCTCATCACATGTTTTTCTCATTTCTTCATAAGATAAAAGTGTTTTATTCCTATTTTGTTTATGATACGTATAAATAAAAGTATCGCATAAGAATGTAAATACTTGGACCAATAAAAATTGCTCCTTTTAGCTGTTTTAAATTAATCTTTTTTTCATATCCTTAAAAGAGATGTATGCAAAATTGCTTTGGGAGTCCTAATCTTATAGAAAAGATTGTTGACATTATTGGATAAAATCAAACTGCCTCGGATAACTTAGTTTGAGAATAATTTGCATCGACCACTCGGACTCATTAGCAATCCTCTGCCAACGACGATTATACCAGATACATTATTTATATCACTTCAGTTATAATTTGAAATTCAGTTGCTTTGTAGTCTCTAAGATTGATTTCTTCGAAAACCAATGTGAAACTTTTTCATAAGTATCTCTCATGTATTCATTTTGGTTGCTATTTCTGGGACTTTAGATATGACAATGAGTAATTGCCTATGTAATCAGTTGTATTTTATTCCAAATTATTTCAGAAGTCACAAATGTCATTGCAATACATATATTTCATTACTTGAGAAAAATACATATTCTTCATCGTTTTAATCATAAAAATATTATTGACATTCATGACACAGTTTTAATTTAGAGTCTGAATCTTAATACTTCTATGATGTCCATCTTTGAATAAAATATTTAAATAATTTTTCATTGAGCACCATTCTGTTGCTACTGCCCCTGCAATAATAATATTTACTAATAATTTTTCCAAAATTTTTGACTTTTAAATGAAAATTGTTATATAAAATGGTATAATATTGCTTAAAATAAGTACAATAAAATAATATTGAAAAATTGAAGCCCTTTCATATTGCATGAAAGAAAATCAGTAATAAACTTTCATAACCATTTTTCCAAATTCACAATCCATAAATCTGCGAATACCTTCAGCAGTAGCAGGTTTCTGTTATGAAAAGGAAATTTTTAAAAATTCATTTAAAAGTCAACAAAATTAAGAATCGCGTGTGTTGCTGTGAGGTTATCACATCAATACTTTTCTTCCCTTTTTCGCCCTTCCTTTTTTAATCTTCTTGAATTAGATAAAATATATTTGATCATTAAGCACTTAAAACAATAATTACCAGTTGAGAAAACCTCTTCAAAGGACTTGTTTTTTATTTTTTCATATCTTTTCTTGTTAATTGTTATCTAGGATTGGAAATTTTTCAGAAGATTTTCAACTAATACTGAAGCCATTCTTTTAGCGGTTTCGAAATTCCCTTAATGGCTAGTATGAATTTTCGAAACACTCAGAACTGAATTTGGAGAAAGTGTTAAACAAATTATTTCAAACCGAATAATTCACCATTATGATTTTGGCCAAATATTGCAGAGTGACTCGTTAGCTGTAAGGAGAAATCCACCTTTTAGTGATGGAATCTCATCTAACTCTTCAGATTTGTCACAATGAGAACTCTAGGAAGATTTTGCCATTGATCATTCTCATTCCCCAAGATAACAATTGGTTGTTTATTGAAGAATATGGCAGTAATTGATTAAAATAATTTCATTTCTTTCATTGTTATCTGCTTTTACGAGCACTTACGATTCGACCAGAAATGAAGCACTTTCTTTTATGATTACCTCAAATTTTAAAGACTATTGGACAACAAAAAATGAATGTTGCAATTCTGTGTACAGAGATAAATTAAGTTGAGTATTAGAGGACTTTTTTCCCCTATGATACATGAATACAGACCACTATATAAGTAAAATCCTTCATGAAAATAATAAGACTGAGATTGTTCAAATATCTTACAATGATTTTCGTAATTAAATTTTTGATCTCCCGACAATTGTTCCTTAGGTATAACATGATGCTAGATATTTTTTATTAAATATACGGCTTGGTGACTAAATATGAAGTCTAAAGATAAACGTTGCATTCCCTAATCTTTACATAAATACATTATGGACTTTAATTTTTACGATAATTGTTTGCCTCATTTTAAATATTTTTACAGCTATAAATATAATTGTTGAGGGAATACTTATTAGACAATTTTATCTCTTTGTAGACACATATTTTTAACAAATATCAAATGTTATATTTCTTTATTAGTTAAATACAAAAATATATGTATATAAAAGGATACTTGATTTTTATAATTAAAATGTTTTGTTGTCTTATAAAAATTGTGACTTTGCACATTTCCAATTGAGTTTCACTGTTTAATATTTAAACTAAATGAAATATTTAAACTAAATTTGAGTAAAATAATTGGGATCGGGAAATTATTTGAGAACTTTCTATCAATTATTCATACCATTTGAAGACAAATACCAAATTGCTAAGTAAATACAAAAACATAATTTCAAAGGTTCTCTGAAATTTAATCATTGCTGACGTATACATAAAATGTATGAATGCCGTCAGATATATTTAAAAAATGTACTACCCAAACTAGGAAGTGGATTGTGGCTTTCATTTCAATAATTCGCAAATTCGATTCAACCCTTATGACATCACTATTTGTGGTGGTTGGTGACGGATGCAAATTCCGATCGAATGACCTCTTGTGTGTATATAAGTAACTATAGAAAGATTTATAGCATATGTGTGTATATTTTCAATTTTTAATGTTAATCTTGATTACGTTACATACAATTACTATCCTATTTTACAGACTATTTCGATGAATAATTTAGTTTTTTTAAAACTTTTTGGAGCAATAACTTTGAAACTTCTATTATATTTCCAAAAATCTGTATAAAAATAGTAAAAATACATTAAAAAAGCAATGAAATAATTTGAGTCTATCATAAAGTTATATGATATTCATTTTTTAAAGAAAATATTACCAGCAGAATAAATTGTCTTTTCATAGTTTTTAATTTATATCAACATGCGCACATGGGAAGTGTTCAAAAATTAAATTAATCAAAAATCAAAATTTTTAATTTTTTTTTCAAAATTATATGAAAATAAAAATTTAATGAATATTGAAGCCAAAATTAAGTAATGTGTTTAAAAAGCTATCACTTCAATATTTAAGCATATTTTTTGGTCAGATTCAGTTATATCCTCTTCAATTTCAAGAAATAAAAAGTTGTAGTTTCTCCTCATTCTTCTCTTAAATAGATATTAAAAGTTGGTGTTAACTTGTCAGAACGTGGTTTGACTCCACGAACCTAAGCATTCGTTCCATTCGTCATTAAATACTGAGTGTTTTTTTTTTAAAATTATTATTATTTTTTATTTATTTAAGATAGAGAAGCTAATTCGTAATTTTAGGATAATAAAAAAACAATATAGGTTTTTAGTTTTATTGTAAGAATTTAAATATTATTGAATTATCTTTTTTCCATGTTTCACATCATATTAAATCAACTGCATAATTAATTGATAAAAGAGAATCAATTATTAACAGCTTTTCCATCAAATAAAACTACTGTATCGCTGTTTCTGTTAATAAACAGTAAGTGTAACTAATTCATACATTCTCTATTTCAACTTCATATATCATTATCGTCATATCAATATGAAATATCACCATTCGTTCTCACTCAATACATCTTTCGTTTAAACGATTTTTTGTGAAACTAGACAAAATATTTTTATCCATTGGTTATTCATGCAAAGCGCATCCTACAGAGAATAATTTGGACAAAAATTGAGCAAGTTGAAGGAAAAAAAATTTAAATAAAATCTCTCTAAGTAACCTTAAATAAAATCTAAGTGACCCTCATTCTTTTTATAAGCCCTATTGCAATTTCAGGGACAAGATTTTTCTTTAGCAGTATTAGTTTTCCTTAACCAAGCATATTTCTTTTCATTTGTTTTTTTTTCTGAATATATATATGTATGTTTTTAAATGCTATATATCAATATCTTATTTCTCCATATGTAATAATTGAGTGCATACGTAATAATTTTATGCTTTAGTTTTGCTTATCTTGTGAACTTCGTAATAAATAATAAACCATCACAGAGACTATACTTTTGGAAACTCTGGCTTGTAAGAAACAAGAATTTATGCTTTTAGTTATCCTCATTAACAAGATAACAACTGCATAAGAAAGGTGCACCTGGAATTAACTTCACTATTTGAAGGTTACGAAAGAATATACTAGTTTCATATTTTTAGAAACCCTTATGAAAGGCAAGAGTTGTAATATCTGGTGTTAAATACCTGAATCTGGTTACCGGGTGTTATAGACCATTATTTCGCAATTCCTCTGTTAGAGAGGCATTATTTCTTAACAAGGCCGTTCGGTCAAGAACCAGCTTTTTGACATAACAGACGGTGGTAGGTGTGTCGCAGAGTGGTGGTACTTTCCCAGAAATCCGTCTGCTGTCTTTCCAACTTGACTCTTCACCTCAGCTCCAATCAGACGACAGCGCATTTATTTAATGAAAGCAATAAATCCAATTAACCCTCAAAAACCATTTCGCTAACAATTTTTTTCGCTTTATCTGTTCTATATATATGAACAAATGAAATATCAGGACATGAACATTAAATATTATAGATAAAACTTTTTTTTGTCATGAGGATAATTAGGAAAGAATTTAAAATTTCAGAAATTAACGTAGAATATATCGTTTTACGTTAAGCAGATGTATCATAATTTCAGTGTGTTGGTAATTTATAATTTTAGTTTAATCTATTGATACTTTCAAATACCATAAATAAAATTACTAAAATACCTATCTATACTATAAAATACTGACATATCCTGTTATATAAAACTCTCCTGATACCTTATCTGCAACAAAAAGTCTGAAAAGTAACTTACATTTTATTTATTAAGCAAATAAATATTTCGAATTGCTGCATGACTGTAATTTTTCTCTGAGCGTTTCTTAGGAGCGATTTGGTGATTTTTCTGGATTATTCAAATATCAAATGAGCATTGAGAATTTTTATTTGCTCTTGCAGGAACTACACCTTTATTTTTCTCATCTGCAAATTTCAATTTATAGAAATAATTAAATAGCTATTTTTAAGTTGCATACTTTTCATTACATACACAATTATTCAAAAAAACCAAATGACTTTTCTTCATTACGGAAATGGATATGGCAGTCTTAACATTAGATTATTTAACAGTTGTTAGTACACTTGTTTGGATATCCTTTAATTGTTGTATCAGAAAAGTTTTCGGTTTCATAAGATTTAAGCTAAGGAAACTTAAATCTCATTATTACAGTGACATTTTTTATGAGTTCCTCAAACCAATATATTTTATGTGTTCCAGAAATGAAGTTTGAAAAAAAAAATACGCTTCGGGAAAGCTCCCCGTCTGATACAATCCCTTGCTAGCTGAATCCATTTCTTCATTACACCTGCCCAAGTTGAAAAACGAGGACTGTCCTTTTTTTGTGTGTTTCGCTTTTGAGATACTGGAATAACTACACTGAAGAGAAGTCTCTGCACGAGTCTGAAGCGTTAAGCAGCTATTAATTGGTGTAGCGTAGGTAGGTGCATAATAAACTGTGCCCTTTATTAGATCCCAACTGCTGAGTAATGTTGTCTATTGATTAATATATAATTTCTCTCTTTCAGGGGAATATATTGGACAACCACACAGGTATTGTTTTTTCTTGATATACTCTCAAAAATCTTTCTGAATGTCATAGCTATGATAATAGAGTCCTTACAAGTTTGTAAAAAGGAAATTTTTATAGATGATAAGCGTTAATATCCATCAGAACTTTTGGAAGAATTAATCCTTGTTCTTTGCTTATTCATTTGCCCCACTGTTATGCCCGTTAAAAATCTAATATGAATCAGACTTTTAATGCTTCATCTAGTCTTGAAAGGAATCATGCTGGAAAGTACGGAAAAAAGAAATAGATCTTAAGCCATATAAAGTTGAGTACAGAACTTCGTTTAGCCGATGTATATACGAATAAAATTCTGAAAAGTTTTTAATAATTCGCAGAGAAACATAGAGCAATGAGCCTCACATTTTATAGCAATCTTCCAAAACGCGCAATAACTGATAGTTTTTTATAAACCTTTTTATCACCGGTGATGTCGCTTTATGGTTATTGTTGAATAGCTTTTCCATTGAACAGATTTTCATTTACTTCACTCAGTAGGGATTTGTGGTGCCATCCAAATTGGCTTTAAATGCATGGATTTGATTAAGTTTTTCTCTCTAGCCTCTTATAAAGCTTTGTGATTGAGAAATACCCAGAGAATTATTATTAATTTTTTTCGGAAGATCTATTAAGAAATATGAAAAGTTCTTGTCATTTCAAATAGACAGTTTTCAAAGGAAAAATTACGAAATATTGTCTTTGAGCTTTACGGTAACATTGAAATGTTTTTTACAATTCGAATGATTTACCTTTGCCATGGAATTATAAACAAATTTGTGTGTCTGTTAACAAATATGTACGTAATTGAAGTAAATTTTGTCTTTGAGAGAAAAATTATCAGCGTTACTTTCAATAAGTTCAGATATAAAATTTTAATAATTTCTTAAAAACTGATACTTTTGAAGTAAATTTAATAACTTATAGGAAATTTTATAAAAAGAATAAATATATAATGAAGTTTTAATATTTATCAATTATTTATATATATTTTGCATGCGAATGTAAAAAAATATTGAAAATTACAAGTAAACCTGGAAATATTTTTTAAACATGAAAATATTTTATGCATTAATTATATTCGAATGTATCAGTTTATAAATCACACGAAATTGCACAATAAATAACGATGCAACCAAAAAATGCATTTGGAAATAATTTTGAGCTTAAATAATATCCAAGCAAATAAGTGATGAAAACGGAATGGGAATCGAACATAGATCATCTGAAAGGGAACGTAAAGCAATTACCTCTAAAAAATAAAATAGAAGACAAGTATATTTTCCACTGTAAATAATTGCATAGATTCTGTTTGTTATTCCTTGTCATGTTTTGTGCACGAAAGCTTATGCAATAGGAATTTATGGCACCAAGTAAGTTCTGAACAACCACAAACTCAACCGAGGGGAAGTCGAATTCATCATAGGATTAGTATCAGCGTCTGGCTTTTGTTAAACAATCTTTACTGCTTAATAGAAACCAGACCTAATGTTGCCTTCTAACCAAATACAAATTTCAAAGAAGTTGATAAACATTTTTTTTAAATTTCATATCTAGGACTACTACATTTGGCATTTAAGTGCATTATGCTATTTAGTCATATTTATAGCTAACAAAAAATGTTATATTTTTATAAAGACATAGTTTCTTCTACAGATTTTATTATTTTGAATTTAAGTTAAAATAAAATTTAATATTGATTACTTAATAGGAAATTTTTTGACTGAATAAAAATTTCATTGATTATGTATACAAAATTTAAAAATTGTTGAATTCATTAATGAATAAAGTACCAAAATCCAAAGGTAATTGACAATTGGTATTAGATTTAAATAGCATGAATTTTATTTAATTCTGAGTCCAAGAGGTATGGATTCTACTATAATCAGCTGTACGTTGATAAGAAAAATTATTAACTTATTTTAAGCGCAAAAAAGGAATTCAGTAATAACGTAAACTGGTGTTCTATAAAAAAGAACTGAATTCATAGTTAATAATTTTTTTAATTTTAGTGAAACACCCTATTTTATTCAAAATAGAAATATTATAATTCCCATCTACACAATTTATAGTTTTCAAAACTATTTTCTAGTGCTTATTTATTTAATATAAAAATTTTAAATAATTATTATTAATAAAAAAATATATTTCCCAACGTCCTTTTTAAACATGAATTTTTTAAATTAACTGTTATTTGATTTTCCTTTTAAATTCTTTATAAGCAAATAGATAATAATTGATGAGGGGAATTCATAGAAAGATGAGGGATAAAAACAAATCTAAAATCATGTGATTCTCAGAGTTTTCTTCTCAGTATATATCTCAATTTGAACCTCCATACTTAAAAAACGAATTAAATCTTAACAAAATAAAAATTTATTTTAATATATTAGATATGTTTTAAATATTGCACTTGTCCGTAATGAAAATCAACGACTTGCAAAAAATAACAATAATAAAAGAAAAATGAATTCTCGCAGCTCATTTTGGAATATTTCTATAAGAAGAGCAAGATCTTTTATAATGATGATAAAAGGGTTTCTTTACTCTTCTTGCATCTTTTCTGTGTAATTACTATTCACCCCATGCAAAAAGGGATAAGAATCGAATGGGGAAAAGAAACGAATAGAAAAAGAAAAAAAAAAAAAAAAAAGAATAGGCTGCAATAAAAATTTTAAAAAATGTATTTGTTATATATTTACAGCAGAGAAAGAAATGTAAGAATTTCATTTGAAGTACTTTTTAATGTTACTAAAACTGTTTTTAAAATCACAAGAATTTTCAAACAGAAAAAATAAATAAACAAATCTAAGACTGCAATGATAATGCACACACACTATAACAAATTTTTCTATATGCGAGAATTACCATTTACATCAATGAAAAGTAGACGCTCGTTATTACGAACTCAAAGGGACCTCCAAAATAGTTCATAAAATCGAACAGAAAAACAAATGTTAAATCGTAAAGCTATTTTTTACCCTAGCTCTCTTCTTTATGAATAAAGTACTAAAAGAAAAAATTGTTTAGTACGCACTATATATAAAAACACATGCAAAATAAAATTAAAAAACAATTCTTATTTTCATTTTATTAATGAAAAATCAACCAAAATAATCTGTTTTAAAACTACATTTTTAAATGTGAATTTCACTGTTGCATTTATCAAAAAAGTATTTTGATTTTACCAACCATTCATCTAATTATTTTCAGATAATCGCAACAGATAATCGATATCATTTTTTCTTCTTGTTTGATATCTAAAAATCATTTTCATTCTCAATCATTTAATCATCCGAAACTTCTTATGTGTAAGTTACATCTGAATTTGCATTCCAAAATGAAATTTTGGACAAAAGTGGGATTTTTTTGACGAAATTCATGGAAGAGTAACTCGACTTCATTCAAGTTGTCAGGTAAATATCAGTTACGGTAGTTTCTTTAATGAAGCGTTATATGTGTTAAAATAACTTAGATATCACTTTTTTTTTTGCAACATTATACCAGTTATAGGTTGACTAGTTTATTATGTCTAGAATGTCACTTTAATAAGCTGATTTTAAGCAATAATCGTTCTTTTCAAAACTAAATACATTATTTTAAAAAGATGTATACCATATTTCCACTATAATCACCAGATATACGATGATATGTCCACTTTGTCTATTGATTACATGATCATAAACAATTAGTTGAGAATTGGATCAGGCGAAGAAATTCCAGATGAATTACTTCAAAAAATCCGGGATTTCTATATCTGCAGTTCAGATAACTATTCATAATTCGAAATATTCGCTATTTTTAAACAAAAACAGCAATTCAAGTTTTTAAATTAAAAGATAAATTTTCAAAACTTGAAAAATCAAATAAATAAATATAAAATAAAATAAACGCACATGAAAATTGCATGAAAGTGAGTTCGCACATTTTTTATTTTTTTCCCGAAATTTTATTTGATAAATGGGAATCAAAATTATCATTGCATCTATAAAAACCGTATTAAGCATTAGAATGATATGGTTCAGAAAATTATAATATTGTTCGTAAATTAAAGGATCGTAAATATGGGCGTCTTTTGTAGTTCAAAGTATAAAAAAAAGGAATAGAAACTAAAAGAAAGCTCACTGTTTTTAAATGTAACAAAGAAAATAATGTAATACACGATAAAGACAAAGTGAAATGCTACATAAATATTTGTAAAGTCAGTGATACTCTAGAGAATAAAAAACTCATATAGAAAAAATAAATTGTTAAAAAACATGACCAGAAGTAAATCCCATCGATTGAATTTAAACAAACTTCTATGCGAAAATTAAATGCTCAAAGTTCATCAAATTTTTATGACCATCACACAAACAATTGACGCATATGAAGAAAATTATTCCCCCCCAAAACCAAATGAATTTCAATATGGAAAAGAATTAAATAATTGTAGCTATACAAGTAGCTATGAAAAAAAAACATAAGATAATTTATTTCATTACTTAGAAATTAAACAATTACATAGTGAGATTCTTAATAACATTTGAATATATATATATATATATATATATATATATATATATATATATATATAGAGAGAGAGAGAGAGAGAGAGAGAGATGTATATATATATCCAAGAGAAGTGAAAGTTACAGGTTGCTTTACATCCCATATAAAAACGAACGTACATCAGTTTCTCAAGAGTAGACAGCTTAAATTTATGATTTGTTTGTGAAACGAGATGTTGATATAAGACAAACCGTGTTCTGTTGGATCATATATCTGTCTCTTAAATTGTGGCTCTTCAACGGATGCTGAACAAACAGTTTAAGTTTGCAACTTCGTTTCGTTTAAAACTTGAACTTTAATCTACTGATGTAGTTGTCATCTTAAGGGAACTGATTTATGATCAATATTGCAAAAATAAATATAAGCTTTCTTCCACACAAACACATTTCAGTGACCTTGAGAAATTTTTTCAAGCTAGAAAAAAGCCATATAAAAAGCACAAAAAGGATACATAAGTGATCCTGTGGCACACAGAGACTGATGGCTGATATCACATTTTAAACGCGCTTAATTATTAGCTATATTCATATTGAGTTAGTTTTATTCAATTTATTGATTGTTTCCTTTATTTGTTTAATATTCTTTTGCTAATATCATGTGCTCTTTTAGATATGGAAAACATTCTCATAAAAATGCATGAATATTACTTTTATATTAAAAAATAAATAAGTAAGTAAGATCTAGTAGCATAAATACAATGAGATATTTTAGTTCTATCTGATTTAATTTTCATTAAATTATACAGGTTTTTAGTTTGTAGCTATATTGTGAGTATATACAAAACAAATGAAGTTAGAGAGAAACTTTAAAGGTAAAATCCTTGATAAATCTATAATTACTCTCATAAAGAGGCTTCCATTTAAAAATTATTATTGAACGATATGAAGACTGTTAGTACTTTTCCTTATGAATGTCCTCCTTTTTTAAAGGAATCTTAGCAACTCCAATAGGTATGCATAGTTCATTAAGCATGTCGTTTTTCATTATGTCAAATCTTTCAAATGTTGGTAAAGTAAGGGCGCATATTCAATTAAGAAAACACATCGGAGACTATTTGTTGTGACATTTCGGTACACCTTATTCTTACTGATTTACTGCACTTTGCTCATGCTTTATTGAGTGAAGCACTTTTTTATATGTCACACTGAGAATTTAAAATGGATGATTTTCAAAACATGTTTCTTTACAGCGATTGCATAAAATGCTGCTTTAGGTTTTAGAAATCCAGAGAAATATGGATTTGAAGGTCAACTCACATTTTAAACTTAACTATTGTCTGTTTACCACGATAACAGCTCCCGCCTATTTATTAATGCCTGTCAGTTTTCCTGGAAACGAAATACATTTCATTTTCAACAGAAGGAGCCGGAATAAAAGTACAAGCATTGGTTTACTGAATGGCTTGAGAACAAACATGAATAAAGCCACACTTCATAATACCCTTAACTCTCATATGAAACGGACAGTTCTTATTACAATAGCAATATTCGCTAACAAGATTGCTTAGCTAGAACTACTCTTGTGATAGACTAATAGTAAGAGTACAGATTTTTTTTTTTTTTTTTTTTTTTTTTTAAGGAAAAAAAAATGAAAGATAAATGAGAGTATTGCATATGCACCTAAATTTCTTAAAAGATTACTACTTAAATTTCTTAAAAATAACAGATTAGAATGAGCATCTATACATCAAGATTATTTTCCTTAAAATGATTTAGATTTAAAACTTTAATACAGTCCATAAACTATACCAAAAAACTCAGTTATGTGTATTACGTAATATCCCACCGGGTTTGCCATTCTAATTTTGCTCCTGCTTGAAAAAATTTGAGCAAAATTTGACACTATATAGAGAGTTAACTTAATAATTGAAAACTTTTATTTTTTAGCATCTATTGCGAGGGTATTTTTCATATATTGAAAACCATAAGCTATATATTCTGATTAATTATTCTTAGGCAAAAAATAGGCGAGAGAATTTTTGTTTAACTTTTTCATCTTTAGACTTATTTCAATTATTATTCGTGCATACATAAAAGTCAGTGATATATCTCTTTTACTCTGTAAGATAGGTTCAAAAATATACTTATATTTTCAACCTCTTACATAGAATGTTCAAAATTACAATAAACCACTGGCAGCTTGATTTATTATGGCCATAGATGACTACTTTTAGATGAAAATATAAATTAAATCAATTTTTACATCCTTCTCATTATTAAAATTATAAATTAAATTTTTATACTATATCATAATCTCTTTGCTTTAATCCTTAAGAAACTTTTTTAGCAAATTCTAGTGCTACTAAAATAACCATAACTACTTTATTTTTAAACTGTATCGAACAATTACAGTTTAAAAAATAAATTTATTTTAAACATCATACTTAGGTTTAATTCCAAAAAATATAGCAAAATTAAAAAATGTTATACAATAATTTGTAAAATAGTTCTTAATTCGAATATTAAAAATTATTTTACAAGTGATGATTGTATGAAAGAAAGTTAGTTTAAAATGATAATTCCTGTTTCTAGTTGTGACCAGCAAGAATCTTATAATTCTTTGTTGTACCTTCCCCCACTCTGTCTTAAAATGCATTTGTTGATACAAATGTTTAACATTTTAAAAGTAATTGCTGATAAAATTTTAAAAATATAGCTGTTGGAAACATTGATTTACATTTTCTGCAAAATCATTTTAATAGTCATTATAAAATAAAGTATGAAATTAACATTCGAAATTAATGAAATCTTCACATAATTCTTTAATATAATATTCTGTTAACAATGAGCATGGATTTTCAAATAACCACTAAAAAACTAGTTTATTTACTAAGTAATGTATACCACTTAATTTCTTGTAACCCAAGAAAACGATTATTTACTCAATATGGTTGGGACATTATTCTCAAGTCATATTCCTAATAAAAAAGTTTAGTATCGAGTTCATTTATTTTAAAATATTTCTCCCAATAACTTCCTTTCTTTCTGTTAATAGAAAAATTATTTTATGACGATTTTGTCAACATGCGAAAATATTAATATGTTAAGAATAGAAAGAAGAAAGAGAATCCTATTTATATACTTGTTAAACTCAAAATATTGAGTTATATACGATCGATGGCATAATATATATTTCAGGCTATATACACTTTATTCAATACAATTTGTTTCTCGAAATGTATTTTATATTTTTCACATTTTTATTAATCTTTAGTAATATATAGATCATTAACTTAAATTACCAAATCCTCAATTACAACGTGATTGAATCCAGACTATATCATTGCAAAAAGACGTCAAAGAACGTCTGGTGTTATATATGCGCATCTAAAATTATTCCATAGCACAAAGGCCCAAAGTTTAAAACTTTTAATTTAAATGTTATCCAGCATTAAATAATTTTTGAATAAGGAAAGAAGAATAGATTACATATAATACTAGTTACATATAATACTAAGTTCAATAATGAATTATATTTTCTTTAATTTTATTAAACTTTTTGAAAATAAAGAATAAATGATATTAAAAATTGTATGAGTCTTACGCCAAAAAATAATGTCCAGTATTTTTGCCGTTTTTTTAAATACAAGAATAACAATAAAAATCGTTGGATATAAACAAGATTTAAATAAATAACATAATAAGGATTGTACAAAAGTTGATTTCTTTAAAAGTCCGAAATTTGATATAGTGCAGCTACTTATTTCCTATAAAAGAATAATTTTTAATTTGAAAATCCCATATAGGAGAAGAATCAAATAATTTTGAACATATTTTCCAGCTGAAAGTTAACATAGACAAAGATTGGTAGGGCTCTTAAGACTTTCATGGTCACACAAGAAAAGGAATTTATGTTAGATTTGTTTATTTTTTAACGGTCACTTATGCTGATGAGCCCACATTCATCAGGGATCTATTGCCTTCAATGAACTCCTAACTTTACAAAGTTTCAACTTTCGGTAGAAACCAAACTACGAAACTGATGAAATGAAGACAAAAGCCTCTCATATTAACCTCTCAGCCTGACAATGAATGGGAATCATGAAAAACGGAACTACAATTTTTCTTTACTTCTGAGAACCAATACACTGAGCAATCATACTTTTTGTAAAGTTATTTTATGATATTCGTAACGACCTTCCTGAAAATTTTGGCCCTTATTCACGTGGTAGAATCTGAAAAGCCTCTCGACATAATCTCCTTAAAATAGGTATACAATATCTTTCTCTCGTCCAAAAATGATTATATCAAATCCATTAACTTTGAATCATAAACTCACCTTTGCACTTTAATATGAAACAATTTGACATAAAAATTTCATAATACAATACAATGAGCCAGTCTTTCACACCCAATAAATTAGCTTATCCTCCCACATTCTTCATTATGTTTTATCTTTTATTTCATTACGCTACTATATTATGAAAAAGCAAAAGTCTTAATTTTACAAATTTTGTGCGAGATTCTATATGCTATAGTCAGAAAGTGATGTCATTATACGGAATGATATGATATTTTTAAATATTACTGTGAAGCTGACAATAAGGAAGTTCTTCTCTAACATTATATATATATATATATATACTTATTTAAGTTATTCAGTTTATAAAAATCTCTTTTTTCATTGCACACTTGCCTTTCAGATAAAAAAAATTATTTAATTTTCTTTAAAACTTTTCTGATTTAAAAATTATTTTTCTGATTTGTACTTTTCTAGTTATTTTATATGTTTTCTATTCCTTTAAAAATTTCTATAAGAATGTAAATTATTAATTACATAATTTAGTTATTTTTTTAACTTTTGTTTTAATCAAAATTAGAATTTTTAGATTTCTTGCTTGTTATTTTGCTCATTAGTTACTACAATTATAATTCTTTCATAAATTTTCTTTTAATATTCGTAATCCTGTAACGAATGTTTTTTTTATCACACGATACTTGGAGCTGTGATATTTTTTTAATTTACAAAATCTTTTTTTCACAATGGTCTTTTGGATAAAAGTTTCTTTCACTGATTCAATTTTTTAAAACTTTTCCCAATTTTTAAAAGTGAGGACTTATATTGACAAGTATGCATGTAAAAAGAAGACACGGGAGCCATTTTTTTTCTAGTTCAAAAGCGATTCAAGTCTGAACACAATAACATGTACTCAACAGAACACGGAGGTCATGGAGAGCTTCAAGAAAAGAAGATTTGCCACAGTTAGATAGTTTAACAGCCAAGGGCTGACGTAAGGCATTCTAGCATCCGTCGTATCTTTGCCTTTCGGGCAAACTTTTCATAAGCAAGGGGCTGCATTTACTTGTTACAGGAGGAAAAACCTGGAAAATGACAAAATTCATCATCCATTAGTTATTGTTTAAAATTGGATGATTTCCAACCCTGGAATTTCGGCACTCTAAAGAATTTTAAATCAATTAACTCTTCTATCTATGTGCTAGTTTCCAGCTAGGAGGTGCAGAATGTAGTCATCTCCTAAATAGACGAGTTGACATTGATTTTGTTATTCTGATGGAAACGCCGTGCAAATACTGTGTCCTTTGTAGCTCTCATACCATAATTCATCTCCAAAAGAATATTAATTAACTGCGTTTGTGGACACCAGGCAAAAGAAATGAAAAAAATTTACCTTTCTATCAAAATTTTTTTAAACCAAGATAAATGATTTTGAATCATATCAATTATCCTTGAGCCATGCGTTTTTTACTGCATGCTCTACTCTCATCTTTTTTTGTCATGATATATTAAATACTCCAAGTAACTAAAGAAACTAACTATTTATTTAGAAAATTTTAAGTATAAAAAAATAGGGAAAATGAATTAAAAACCTAAACTGATTAAGTCAGTTATAAACTTATCTGTCAGAAAAGAAAGCAAAAATAAAGTTCACAGGTCGTGAAGAATTCAAATTTCCATCATTGATCCACAATTATTTCATGTTTGACAACCATTCATTGAGACATTAGAATTAATAATCATTTGTGATAAATCTACCATATTTGAATAATAATCTCACTTAGCGTCATGGATTATTTTTAAATCAAAATACATTGAAGTTTTAGTAAAAAGTTTTTAAACAATTACTTATTTTTTAATTTTTGAGTCAAAATAATTAAGGATAAAATTCCAATTACGGTAATATATGTATGTGTGCGTCTGCACAAACAAACGCATATAGATAAAATTGAGATATTTATTAGTTGTTCAGCAGTAATTATATTCCTCCAATGAAAATTTTAATTTAGTTGTCAGTGAGTATGAACACTACATCTAATACCTAACATCAGACAGAAAGCGACTTAAAAATAATTTATATAACCACCACTAATAAGTTCCACCACAGAATAATAAGATTCTTTAAAAAGGCAAATTATAATTAATTAACAAGTATTTATTTAGTTGTTAAAGTAAAAAACAACAAAACTGAATAACGTATATCATAAGTCTACATGTTTTTCAGCAATAAAAAACATGTAGAATGATGATAGTCATTTTCATGACTATTTTGAAAACATGGAAATGTCTTATTATATAACTAACACTGCTTTGAAATACCTCACAGTATACCTTATACGGTTCCATCTGAAACACTTTATAAAACCCATGAAAATTCCAGAGAATCATGTCTCAATACTCTATCTGATAAAAACATACACGTATTCAATTTTCTTTTCGCTGCCAACGGCGAGATCAAACCTTTTGAAGGCATTGCGACACGAGAAAAACTGAAATGTTAGAACGATTAGGGATAAACATTATAACTAGAAATATTTGATTTTTTCTAGATTTTTAACTAGAAATATACCTAGTTTTGTCCTAAAAAATTAAATAAATTAAGCGTGTTTGTTTTTTGAAAAGTTAATTTACAAAGCGAAAACGTTCTTAGCACTCCGCAATAAATTTCATTTTGTTATTTTTTGTCAGTATATACAATAATATTTCATAAAGACCAATATTCCCTTTAAGAGCTATGGTATCAATTAAAATGGTTTTAATGGATTTTTTTTTTATAAAAAATAATAGAAACATAGAAATGCCTCTGAATTCCTTGTCTATCCATAGTAAATTTGCATAATAAGGCGCTCTTTAAAATATGTAACACCATTGTGTCATTATAAAAGAACATTTAAAAAATAAGATATTAATACATATTTACATCTATTTAAGACATATTTAAAAAATGTTCATCATTACAATGACAGTATCTTCAAATCCTTTGTTTTTATTCATGAAAATTCATCAACAAGGACCTCAGAATGGATCACTTCAAATGAAGATAACACTGATAATTTTTTCAGGTTATGTGCATTAATTGAGGCAATCATTGGCTGCCCGAAGAAATCAACAGAAATTAAATTATTTTTTTTTAATTATATAACAAAGCAAGGAGATCATATTACAGAACAATTGTTTTCATTCTTTGTCTTAGTTGTAAAAATTTATTGTTCTACAATACATTTTAACTCTGTTTTTCGAAAATAAATCAGAAGATTAAAACATATTAATCTATTTAAGGTTATTGTGCTAAAAGCCTACCCCCGAGGCGGGGATCGGACATCATTTTTTGACGCGATTAAAAGAACATCGATAAGCAATCTCATAAAACAGCCCAAGGCAGAAGTAGCTGAGTACTCTTTGAGCCAAAATTTTCTTATTGAGTTAGTATCAATTTTTCCGATATTTTTTTCTCCTTTTTTGTTACTATATAGTCGGAAAATGCTTGGTGATCCGTCATTTATAGCAGGGTATTCTTCTACTGACAACAGAAAACGCGAGTTCCCCAGAAAGTGACGAATCCCTCAATAGACGACCTGGAGGGAGTATGCAAACAAGAACGTTTTCACGCGAAAGAATAACTTATCGAAGTCTCTCCTCATGCTGACACGCTGCCCCAGAGGCAAACGATATCACAAAGCTGCTAAAGTTTTATTTAAGAATATTCTATAATATTAAGAAAAAGTAACATAAAGTTTCTAGGAAACCGGGTTGATAATGAGCCATTGAATAAAAAAGAAACATTTTGCACGTCGAAAGTTCTAAAGTAATAGTTAGAGTAGTTTAGAAAAAGCTTTATTTAACATACATAAAATACCTACATCATGTAATTATATAATAATACATGCTCAAAGTACATTCTTAATAACATTTTTAGAAATTTAATTTTCGACAAATTTCATAAACATCATCAAAATTTTCTCATTTAACATCTTTAACTTTTAACATCAAAAGTTTATTGCAATTTTATAAGATTATATATCTGAAAATCTTGTCTTCGAAATATTTATTTTTCATAATTCAATGTATCTTAAGAAGTATGTTATTAGCTTTATAAAACTCTCAAGTATATATTATTAAAAGTTAAATAAACTTGCGTTTACAATTAAGTATGTAGGCAGTAATTAGATTGCAAATTATTATATTTTCTGAATTTCAATATGTGCAAAATTAGCTTAGAATAAGTTTTCGTCAATTTTAACTGCAACTGTTTTGAAAGAAATTGCATTTTAAATAAAGCTCGATCATCACAAATTTCATGCAGCGTCTGATCAATCACTATTTAGTTGAGTGATCGACAAACATGATAAGTGCATGTTTTAACGAGGGGTTGCTATTGTCTGTTTCATAGAAATGAAAAAAATAAGTGGAATAAATTATTTTAATAGGCGCAATTTAGCTATCAATAATTCGAAAATTTTTTCCTAGCTATCTTCCATATGAGCATCCTTACTCAGTTGCATTACATGAAAACAATATTTAAAATCGCATTTTCCCACTATTTATTTTTTGTGCATTTTTAGAAGCGAGAAAGAAAAAAAAAATGCATGGCATGCAGCGTGCAAGAAAATGCATAGGAATTGGACTCACCGCTGAATTCCTTGACTTGATCTTCGTCGATCCACATAGTGATGTCGCCCCAATTGCGGAAATCCCTCTGGTCTCTGGATGCAAGGGCGCAGCGCCCCGCGAGTAAAACAGCGAAAAGCGCGCTAAGCATCTTCTACTGCACAGGCCTCCATCGGCATCGTCCTCTCCCGAACTTAACGTCGAGGTTTCACGCTCTGACGTCATTGCCACTCGCCGCCAATCCCCAGACAGGTACGCAACATTCCCCGAGGCTACCCCCGTTCAGGTGGGATTGACTGCTACTTGTGGCGCACAATCGCTGTTTTAGGCACTGTTTTCTTATTACACAGACTTGTCGGGGAGTAAATGTACCATCTATTTAAAAGCCGTGGAAGCGGTAAGCACTTTCAACAAGGTTTGATCTAGTCTAGGACAAACCGGGGCATTTGCCTCGGGTGGTTTAGAAGTTTGATTTATTTATCGCCCTACGATGACTTTTTGCGCATAATAATTAATCTAATTGTGGCCTTAAGGAATGACAGTTATACACATACGCACACACACACACATATATATATATGTAGATATTTATTTTAATCTCGATTTTATGTGTGCTAAAAATTAAGAAAGTAATTCATGCAATGTAACAATGTAAATATCTTTCGAAACATTTAAAATAATACAGCAAATACACATACCAAAGATTTTCCAAAAGCAGAAATAATGATATTCAGAGTATTAAAAATTTTCCTTGTAAAATGTGAAAATTAAAATCTAAATCAATACGATAGTAATTTATTTATATATTAATTAAAGTAATTAAATAACAAAAAATTAATTAGAGATAATTTCGATTAAAAAAACGAGGAATATAAGCTTGTCTTTTCTTCATATGAAATAAGGATGAAAATATTGTGAATTCATTTGTGTGAAGATTCTCAGTAATAAATAGTACAGTAAAAATTTAACCCCAAGCCTTGGAATAATTAGAAACGAAATAAAAGAATTTCAAAATTAAGATGAATTAGTTAAACAAAATAGCTTAAAAAGAAAGTATGTATGAATGTGATTGTCAACCACATCAGCTTTAAATAGTAGCAAATCGTCATTCTTGTTCTCATGTATCAGAATAATTATTAATTCTTTATCTTCCACAATATCTCTTTCAAAAAATCTTCACTCTTTAATTTAAGAAAAATATGCAAAGATTCTGAAATATTTTAATCATTTTCTGAAGTAGTAAGTTTTTAAGATGGAAGATTAATTTCATTGTTCCTCAATAAAAGTATCTTACCTTTAATGTGTATAAATTATTAAAATGCATATTTGAGTATATCTCTATTTTTATTAAACTTATGAATTATTTGCAATACCCACAATATTCAATTCAGTGGATTATCAGTAGTTTACAATGCTTTGTACTTATTTGGAAAAAAAATTATTGCTTTAAGATTTATGACTATTTTTTTTTACTTTTTTTTTAATATGAAGAATGTTGATACTAAATCTAATAATTTATCCAAGTACAATTACAGTTAATTTATATATAAAATCACTATAAACGAAAATCACATTATCACTTACACATACTATTTAGTTTCAGAAAGATGAATTAAATTTGGTAAAAAACATTCAGGAATCAATTAATGCAGAAAAAAAGGGTGTTATATTTTATTTTCATCTTTTGAATTGTTGCGAGATACATAAGAAAAAGTTTTAAGTTATAAAATTGCTGTGTTGCCATTTATTTCAAACATAATAAACACCTTTTGTTCATTCTTAAAAATACATAAAATCGTGCTTAAAACAAATATAAATTATGATTCAAATAATGCTCTTTTGAGCGAGAGGTATCGGGTTTGATCTTAGCCGCTGTCGATCAACCAGTTTGTGTTCCTATCAAAATAATTTATTAAATTTTCATATTTCGATTTATTTTTTGTGTAAGGTCAAATGGAGAATTCTTCTGAAGCCAATCACCTAAAACTTGAAATTCTTTAAATAAAAAACTATTTAATGTAATTTTAATTATCAATCTTTTTTGCTAGCTCTTTTGCCAACATATTGAATATTTCAAAAGGTAAGTACTTAAAAAGTAAACCCACACGTTGTGTTTCTAGAACACAAATTATTTCTGATCTATGTGTTCGAAATTTATTTTACATAAAATAATTATATTTCTTACAAGAAAATTCAGATGCAATTTTTTTAATTTTCTATGCTTGCTTGACAGTCATTTCTGTATACAAATAAGAATCATTTAAGAAAATTTGCAAAAAATTTTCAATTTCAAAATATAGTACATTTTTTTATACATATTCTTTCCTCTATTCTTTTCTTCTCTCATTTGCTCTTTTCTCCCCTTATAAAAATTTATTTTCTTTTTTATGTACATATAATTCTCCCCTTCTCTTTCTCTCTTCAACTACTCTATATTTATACATTAAAATTGCCTGTAAGTTAACATTCGGAAAATTTATTTTCTCAATTATGTTATTATTTTAAAAGGATTCAACTCTAAAATAATGAATATAAGTGGATTCCTCT
Organism: Latrodectus geometricus; assembly: GCA_026290005.1. NCBI lineage: Eukaryota > Metazoa > Arthropoda > Arachnida > Araneae > Theridiidae > Latrodectus > Latrodectus geometricus. Next base: position 264,298 of record JAPDSC010116581.1, on the reverse strand, counting down.
CTTTTAGCTTAAAGAACAACGTCACTTAATGTAATTTTCTCTTATTGTATGTAAAAAAGGCCATTTTGTGTACCTAATTTTTTTGCCTTAAAAAGTACGTTATAGAAATAATTTCTAATAACATCCAAATTTAAAACGTTTTATTATAATAAAAGCTTTTTAAATCAAACAATACTTAAGATTTTCTTACCAGTAATGTAAACTAAAATATATCCAATCAAATATATAAATCAATAATATTGGGGGAAAAATTTATAACCAAACACCAGTTACAAAACATAATTAAGTCCTATTAACGTGAATATTAAAAATCCTTCATTCAAAATCTCCTATTTCCTTATAACAATATAAATGTACACAGAATTTAGCATACTTTTAAGCAACCCACAAATATTTTATATTTACCCCAAATATTAGATTAATTGTTTAAAAACAGGAGTGTTTCATTAAAGTGTTAAAAATAAAACATTTTGCTTCTTATTACAAAATTGTTTTTTCATACCAATTTAGGTGTGCCATTTTTTGTATAATAGGTTAACATAACCGAAAATTTTTTAATTTTCTAACTCTGAATTCTTTTTAACATAATATAGAAATGAATCATCAAAAGTGTTTAGAGTACACATCTTACATTGATTCTGTATTATGAAGAAAATTCATAATATAATACACAACAGTTAAATATTTTATTCACATATAACATGCATTTGTTTACTTTCCCATTATTTTAATACAGAATATTATGTCAGTTTTTTTACGACATAAAATTGTTGCTTAAAAACTTCAGATGCACTTTAATTAGTTTTGATTTTAAGATGCTTTAATTAAATGTGCGATTCTTCTTTCCTTTCAAATCACTGTATTTTTTTATAGAAATATTTAGCTTATAATATTTTGTCATATACGAATACGTAATTCTTAAATCTTGTATGCATAGTTTGTATTGAGACTCCTTAAACATTTGACTTTGTTTTAAATAACAAAAAGAATTTTTTAACTTTTAATGCATTTATGAAATGATATTTATGTATTCACCCATTGACCATTAAAATCACTATAGGCTTAAAAATAAAATGTCTACGTATTGTAAACTCAAAAATGCTTGTTTTTAGAATTACAATAAAAGCACTATTTTACGAACTCATAACGACTGAAAAAAATAATTTTTAAAATCAAAAGTTCATAAAATAGAAAAATAAGTACTAGATTTACTAAATTATTGTGTCTTTATAAATATAGTTAATAAACTTTTAAAATACTATAGTATATTAAGTGTATTACTATAATATTAGAAAATATTATTAGAAAAAATTATTTTGTTTCTACCATATAATAATGCATGCAAAATATTACGATATTTGCATTTGAAGCTATTGATTATATCTTAATGTAATGGGCTGTAAAACGGGAATTAGATTATGCGAAAGAAATTGCATGAGTTGATATATAAGCACCTGTAAAAATTTTCATATATATTAATAGTGTAGCATCATTAACCCCAATAATCATGTATATAAGTGAACGTTTATTTTCTTTCATCGTTATCATTTGATTCATATTTTATGATATTTTAAACTTATCTTTATATTTTTCAATGCATTATTAAATGATTCCCAGGATTATGAAAATTTTCTTATATCATATGCATAGCCTAGGTGAATCAATCATACGTTGTCTTGTCATATATAAATGCAAAAAATATCAGTATCAACCGTCCTTTAATTTGGAGCAAATAAGTAGATGTTATTCATTCATGAAACTATTCCCACACAAATGGCATGAGGTCAGACGCTGCCATGCCAATTCCATTTATAAAGATGCTATTGGAGGTAATCATAGCCTGTCAATATACAAAAGCAAGTATGTTTTCTGTCTTCATCGATCTTCTTAAACAAGCAAGAAGAATCTTTCTCCTACTTTGTAAAAGACGCTATCAACATTTCCCACTGGTGTCACTGATATCTTTCGATATTGTCTGAATTGATGATTTATCACTTTCTTAAGAAAGGGAGAGAATGTTATGGTAAAAATAAAGGCGATTTTACAGAATCCTAAGTTTACTCACTACCATGAGTTTCAATATTTAAGAATTAAATGTATTAAAAAAACGTAAACATAAAATTAAAAATTGATATTTTTAAGTATTATTCAAGCTGCATTAATTATTAAATAAAGCTCTGAGCATTAATTTCTGGAATCTTTTGTGTCTACACACATCACTTATTCAAAATGAAAAAAATAAATAATATTAAACAGTTTATGAAAATACCTATTTAATAAATGTAGAGGTATCGCTTTTTGATTAATACTGGAAATTTTTGTATTGATAATTTTTAACTCAAATTTAAAATATTTTGATATAAATTGTTGATTCTTATAATCTAAATGCGATGATATATATATATATATAATATGCTATTGACTTCTTCAGAAATTGAATAAATTTTAAAATCACTTGTATTGGAAAATTAAAATTTTAATTTAAATATTATGTAGTTTTTACATATCTAAATTTTCCATCCGTAAAAATGAAAAGAACCCATTTTAATATAACAGAAACAATTGTTTTACTTTAACCCAAATGAAAGATTTTTTTTACGAATGATATACTGAAATTAGTGTAAAAAAATAAGTAAAAAGAGTGTCTTGAAGTTTTTTTTATCAAACATTGATAAGTAAAATAAACTTAATATTTTGCTTAGTTTTGATGATCACTTACTTTAATCCTTACACTCGTTGAATTTGGAAGCATAAATTTATCTGTGAGATTCATTTAGCTTTTTAAAAATAAGATTACTTTTTTATTGATTTAAAATATTTTTTTCAGAATACTTATTAGTTAAAATTCTATTGAAGAAAATGAAACAAAAGTTTTTAAATATGTTATTATGAAACAATTTTATTCTCTTTATTTTTATACTTAAAGATTCACATCTGATAGATTGAACAGATATGGGGAAAAATATCGATTTTAATGTGAATGTATGCTTAGCTTTTTGCTTATCGTTGGAAATTATAGTGGGATAAATCTTAATCGCAGAATTTAAATTATTAGTTAATAAACGTAATTAATTTACAAAGAATTATTATTATACAACTATGTGATTGTTATCTATTGATGTTTCTTTGCTTAATTTTTGTATCGTTTTGTATCAGCTCGCAAGCTCACGTGGAAATTATTAAATTTCCCACTCTAATTCAAATAGTGACTTGGTGAAATTTGACGAAAAAATCAGTACTTCAATATAATTCTCTAGATCAGCGGTTCCCAACCGCTGTTCCGCGGCACACCAGTGTGCCGTCTGAAGCACCGTGGTGTGCCGTGAGGCCTTCGTAGCCAAGACTTTACCATCAGCCTTAGTTCATGTATTGGATGATGTTGTGCACATTGTAAAGTCATGACCCATGAAAAGTCGCAGCTTTGTGTGAGGAGATGGGAGCAAAGCATAAAACCTTGCTGTTTCATACAGAGGTCCGGTGGTTGTCGCGTGGCAAGGTCTTGGTTCGTGTGTATGAGCTGCGGGAGGAACTTAAAGTGTTTCTGACAAATGAGGGGTCAGATTACGCAAAGCAGCTTGCAAGTGATGAGTGGTGTGCAAAGCTGGCATACCTGGCAGATATATTTCATCATCTGAATGAATTGAACACCCGAATGCAAGGCTGAAATGAAAACCTGCTTACAAGTACAGATAAAATAAATGGATCCCGTTCAAAGGTGCAACTTTGGCATCAACACGTGGAAAGTGGCAGTCTTGAAATGTTCACACTCACCATCCAATGGCAAGGTGTTCACACTGCTGCACTGTGTGAGATAATAGTTAAGCATTTGAAAACTCTTGAGGAGAGGTTGTCATTTTATTTCTCTTCAGTCTCCACTGAATGCCTTGACTGGGTTAGGGACCCTTATAGCTCAGCATCAGTTGTTGGAAAAGAAATGACTTTACAGGAGCAGGAGCAACTAATTGAACTGAGACAAAATCGTGGTTGCAAGCTAAGATTTGCTGATCTACCTTTGGATAGTTTTTGGTTGGATACTGCCAAGGAGTTCCCCCTTCTGGCAAACAAAGCTATTTTGACATTGCTCCCTTTTTCCACTACATATCTGTGTGAGATTAGCTTTTCAAGCATGATTGCTATGAAATCCAAATACAGAGAGAGACTGAGAGCTGTTGACGAAGAGCTACGTGTGTGTCTTTCTTCGATTCCAGCCAGAATATCAGCTTTGTGTTCAGCCAAACAGGCCCAGGTTTCGCACTGAAAGTATTTTATAATTTTTCACTATTCTGTTTACTTAATATTTCATAATAAAGTAATTATAAAATACTTTCTTCGTGCTTATTTGATTCCTATTCAAGAGAATTACTTTATTATACTCAATATAGGCACAGAGTTAATTTTTTAACATTTTCTAATGGTGGTGTGCCTCGTGATTTTTTTCCTCGCGACAAGTGTGCCTTGGCCAAAAAAGGTTGGGAAACGCTGCTCTAGATGATATAATTGTGTCGTTCTTTTTTCAATAAAATAATTATACCATTCCAGGATAAACAAATATACGACGAGGATAAACAAATATATCACGGATGCAGAACAATTTTCAACTTTATTAAAGGTAATTACCACTAGTAATGATCGACTTGCCGATCTTATTTTGAAACAAGAATGAAGTAAGAATATTCCAGATCATCAAGAGAAAGGTACGATAACATTTTTATCAAATTTCGAATGATTTAATTCTTCAACAGAAACATTTTTGCAGCATAAACAACGATTTCAAAATTATTTACAAATCAAAAATGTTATCGAAGATAAAGAGTTGTGTTCTAAAATATTACTGAACTGCATTGGATCTGAACATTATAATTTGTTGTGTTCTTTAATTGCTCCTAAACTTCCTAATGATTTGTCGTATGATGAAATAATTTCTGTTCTTGAAAAACATATAAGTTCCAAACCTAATGTTATTATCGAACAACACAAACTTCTATCTCGATTTCAAAACGAAAACGAAACTGTTTCTGATTATGTTGCTGCATTAGGAAAATTTACTTCAATTTGTGATTCTAATTGTGAATGTGAAAAATCTGTTGCAAATTTATTTTTAAGAGCACAATTTATTAGAGGACTAAAAGATGACTTTATTCGAGAGAAACTTGGTTTCGGATTTAACATTTGATGTAGCTGTTGAACAAGCTTTAGCTTTGGAAGCTTCGAAAATAGACAATCGTGAATTATCGAAACACAATTTTAGTAGAAAATCAGACGAAGTTAATAAAATTTCAAGAACTCGAAGTACTGTTAAAACAAATCACTCAATTGTTGTAAAGCGAGATTTTTCTCGAAAACCAAACAGGTCAAATTCTCGACATAGATTTTTTTCAACACTAAATTTTCGTGAACTTGGTATTCATAACACATGCCTACGATGCGGACGTTCAAATCACCTTTCACGAGAATGTCGGGCTGACATAACAAAATTATACTGTACTCTTTGTAAACGAAAGGGACACGTTCAAAAAATGTGTTTATCAACATTGCTGAAAAATAAAAAAGAACGTGAAATTCATTCTGTTGAAAAAGATGAATATGTTACAAATGTTGATGCAGTTAATAACTTTTCTAATAGAACTAAACTTGTTGATGTTTTCAAATTCTCTACTGATTCTGAAAAATTCTGGGTTAATGTGCAGATAGATGGGAAAATACAAAAATTTGAAGTTGATTCCGGAGCAGGATTTTCACTTTTGCCTAAACAAGCTTTCGATTTCCTAAATATAACAAAAGATTTACAGCCTACAAACGTAAAGTTTCGATCTTACACTCACGGAATTTTCGAACCATTAGGTTTTGTCAAAGTTTCAGTCAAATATAAAAATCTCACAAGTACAGAAACTTTGTATATAGTTCCAAATATGTGTATACCACTGGTAGGATGAACGTGGATTCGACATTTAAAAATAAATTTATCTGATATTGATAAATGTAATCAAACTGAAGAAACTGAAATAAATACTATCAATATTTCTAATATTAACGATGACATTATAAAACAATTTCTTACTGTGTTTGAACAAAAAGTGAGAAAAATACCTGATTTTATATGCTCATTAAAACTTCGAGAAAATTCGAAACCTGTATTTTTAAAAGCTGGAGAAGTGCCTTTTGCTTTACGGGAGAAAGTTGATGAAGAACTTAAAATACTTGAACAAGATCAGATAATTACAAAAGTAGATTGTAGCGGTTGGGGTTCACCTCTTGTTGTTATACCCAAGCCTGAAGGTAGTGCTCGATTATGCGTTGACTACAAAGTAGCTGTAAACCCTCAACTTCAAGATGCACATTATCCAATCCCAAAGATAGATGAAATATTAAACAGCCTTCGAAACTCTAAATTTTTCTGCATTCTAGACTTATTCAAAGCATATTTACACGTAGTGGTTGATGACCAAAGCAAGGTAATTCAAACTATTTCTACACATCAAGGAACTTTCCAAATAAATCGTTTATCTTTTGGCATCAAATCGGCTCCTAGTGAATTCCACAGAATACTAGATCAAATATTAATGGGTCTTCCAGGAGTATCTACGTACTTTGATGATATTATAGTTCATGGAGAAACTTTTTCAGAATGCTGTGTTCATCTGATCGAATGCTTGAAACGTCTTCAAAAATTCAATTTGCATGTAAATAGTTCAAAATTTCATTTTTTCCAAGAAAAAATTTCATATTTAGGCTATGTAATTCAACAAAATGAAATATCAAAATGTCCAAAGAAAACAGAAGCCATTATTCATGCTCCTCGACCGAAAAATATCGAACAATTGAAACGTTTCTTAGTAATGGTAACCTATAACTCTAAATTTCTCCCAAATGCTTCATCTCTGACTTATCCTTTAAGACAACTTCTGAAGAAAAATAAAAAATTCCACTGGTCTTCTAACTGTGAATCTGCCTTCATTAAATTAACAAATGAGATTTCTAGCGATAGGGTTTTGATGCCATACAATCCAAATTTACCCATTGTAGTTGCTTGTGATGCCAGCCACAAGCTGTACAGGCATCGCTGGAGTTTTATCCCACATAGTAAATGGTATTAAGAAACCAGTAGCCTTTACATCTAGATCCCTAACAATTTCTGAACAAAATTACAGTCAACTAGATCGTGAAGCATTAGCCCTCAAATTTACAGTTCAAAAATTTCATAACTATATCTATGGAAGAGAATTTACTCTAATAACTGATAACCGCCCATTATATAGAATTTTTCATCACGATAGCAAAATACCTTCAATGACATCATCCCGATTACTAAGATATGCAGCATTTCTTGGTGAATATAATTATAAAGTTCAACATAGAAAAAGTGAAGAAACTCAGAATGTCAATTACTTCTCAAGAGCATCACTAAAATTAAAAGATCCAAACATCTTACAAGACGATGATATTATTCACTGCCAGACTATTAACCAAATTTCAACTTCTTCCATTACGTTTGAGACAATTTCTAAAGAGACAGAGAATGATCCAGAATTGTCAAATCTAAAACAAGAAATTTCATCAGGTAAAAAATATGATTATGTATATTCATTACAAGATGGAGTACTTTTTAAACGACATAGAGTGTGCATACCTGAAAAACTTCGAACAGAAATATTAAAAGAACTTCATCACACACATTTAGGAATAGTCAAAATGAAGAATCTAGCCCGAAGATATTGTTATTGGAAAAACATCGATAGAGATATCGAGCAATTAGTTCGAGAATGTATAAACTGTGCAGAAGTAAAAGATAATCCTAAAAAAATATCAAATCATCATTGGAAAGAGCCATCATCAAATTTTGAAAGAGTACATATTGACTACGCTGGGCCTTTTTTAGGATATAATTTTTTGATAGTTATGGATGCAAGATCAAAATGGCCTGAAGTTAAAATTCAACAAAGTTCTCCATCAGCTATTTCAACAATAAAACTATTAAAAAATATTTTCAGTGTCCATGGATTGCCTCAAGTTCTTGTGTCTGACAACGCATCAATATTTACATGTACCGAATTTACAGAATTTTGTAAGGAAAATGGAATTATTCATAAGACAATAGCTCCAGGTCATCCTGCAACTAACGGGTTAGCTGAATGTAATGTAAAAACCCTTAAACAGAAATTAAAGTCAATGTCTAATGAAAATAATTCAATACCAGAGAAGGTTAGAGAAATTTTATTTCGTTATCGAGCAACTCCATTACAATCCGGAAAAACTCCTTCAGAATTGTATCTTGGACGCCAAATTCGAATTAAACTAGATTTATTACGTCCACCAAGCAAGGGATTCAAAAACACATATATTTCACCCACTATTCCAAATCACAGAATTTTAAGTGTGGGAGATCGTGTATAATCACGTTCTTATGCCAACAATAAGCTATCATGGAAATTTGGTATCGTTAAACAAGGAATTGGTAAATTACACTATTTAATAAAACTCGATGACGGGAAAACTATAAAAAGACACATCAATCAATTGAGGAAAAATGAAGTTCCTAAAATTACAAGAATTACATTTTCCCCAAAACTTGATGTCATTCATCCCAGGAAATCGATACCTACTAGAAATCATTTTGATTCTATGCCATCAGAAGTTCGAATTACGAAAAATTATGGTAAGCCAGTGTCTGGTGTTTCTAATGGTTCCGGTGCTCTACGAAGTCCTCCTATTCGAAGATCAACAAGGATACGACAATCACCACGTTATCTATCGGACTACGTAATTTAAGTGTGGGAGAATGTAGTATTCTTAAAGAACGAGCGCTAAGCAGAACACTGAGTTCGTGATTAATATTGTTTACAAATAGAACAGTTCGATAATGTCGATGTATGTGTGTATAATTGTGTCGTCCTTTTTTCAATAAAATAATTATACCATTCCAGCTTCTTCTTTATTGTAAAATACACTACATATATTAAAATATTTTTGATGAAATCTATTTGGTAATAAAATTACTGTAAATGAAAAATTTGCTTAGACGTTATAGGAGACTGGTATATAATTAATTCTATTGAGATTATTTTCCTAACAATAGTAACTGATAGCAAGCAAAGAAATGCAATATTTTTCTATCTATGATTTTTAGAAAATATTTTCTAGCCCAATATTAAAATTATGAGAAATCTGAAAAATAAAAATAAGGCCAGATAAGAAAAAGATAAATAAATTCATTTCAATTCAATTTTTTTTAATTTGCTTTATAAATATGTCCATATGATACAAAAAAGTGAATGAATTACAATAATAATTTTTAAAATAGAAAAACTAAAATAAAGCAAAAAATTATAAGAAGAGAAATATGATTTTTCTCACTTTTTTATGAAACTAACTGCCAAAGAAATAAAATCACCATGAGTCTGATACTTACATTTCACCTTTTTTTATGTTATTTAGTTTCATCATTTAACATAATCAATAATTAAAAAATATTCTTAAATATTGAAACATGTTATGACAAACTATGTAAATCATAACTAAATAATTATTTATATTTAAACATGTTATATTTGAATATTTAATACTTCCTTGAATACTTTAATGTTATATTTAAATATTTAAGTAAGTTCCAAATGCTCTTAAAGTTAAGAATTTTAAATTTCTGTTAAAATATTTTTAAATTACATTAGAACAGTAAAATTTTTATTTTATAAGCAAACAACGTGGAGATTCATTATAATAGGAAATTAAATTATAATTACAGATTATTTTATAATTGAATATATAAAATGTATGGCTTATTGAAAAAATATGGAAGAAAGATGAAAAATATTTCATTCAATGGAAATTGAAATTAAATTTAATATTTATTATTAACTTTAATATTTATTACTAAAATTATAAAAAAGTATATTAAAATTAAAATATTCTTAAAAGAGTATACTTACATATTTATGTTATTCATTCTAAATAGAATAATGATATTCTATAAAGTCAAGATATCAAAATAGAAATCCAAAATAGATAACGCTTGCATATACTTCTAAATCGGAAATAATTCTAAATAAAATGAAATATAATCGGTTGGATTATATATTGAGTATTGCCAGATGACAACAAAATATTAGTAATTTTTCTCCTTAAAACAAATCTGCAAATTATTAAACTTATATTATTAACTTTTAAGCTCACTTTGAAAACGATATTTTATTGACTATCTTTTTTTCTCTGAAAACCTTTATATTTTTCATTTTAAATTAAATAGAAATGGAGAATATTTACTATAAAATTATCATTTGCTCTAAAATAAAAGTCAAATATTTGATTCTGAACTCAGCAATTAGGTTTAACTGCATTTATTATATGCAACTATCAGTTTTATAAAATAAAAAAACTCAATCATGTTTTCCATATGCTTATTTAATCAAAATAATATCAGAAAATATTAGTGTCACTATTTTAATCTAGAATGGAGTACGCTTAAGCAAACATATTAGTTAATAAGAAATGTTTTCAGGAACGAAAACATTTTGGAAATTACCATCACATTGATTGTTAAAATATCATTCAGACGGTCTTACTTTTCAAACAAATATTTCTTCTATATAATAAACCTTCAGAACTTGAAGTCGACTGATGTATTTTTGAAAAGAAAATAATTGTTTGAAAAGGCAATTTTTAGTAACACTTTATGAATATTATGGAATATTTAACCACAGTGAAGTAATATATATATATATATATATATATATATATATATAATCTGAAATTAACACAACAAGATTCAAAGCTTTAGTTTTTACCCGTTCTTATTATTTTATATTTCCATTGTTGTATTTGTTATTTAAACAGTATTTCATGAATAAAAGGGTTATTATGAATTTTTTTCCAAAGAAACAATTTGTTGAATTGCAAAAACTAATTTTTGGAGCTCATATAACAGTTCTTCACTTTAAGAAAGATGGAAAAGGTTTAATGACTTCATTAAATAAATTAAAAATGAAACTTTTCAAAAGAGGAGTTTTAGGATTTTCAACTTTTATGTAAAAACAACGTAGCAAATTTGAATACCATTCACTGAAAAGGTCGACACCTGAAAAGCACCTCTCCATTTTACGTCACAACAGGGAAAGAACAATGAAATTATAGCCTTCATTAAAAACCCCTATCTCGTTAATAATTACAATGAATCTTTGGCCATGTCAGGTATAGAACTCATTACCTCTTGATCAAGAGAAAGACGGCTTTCTCAACAAGGTCACCGTGGAAAATGATGCCCTATTATGGGCATGTAAGCATTTTAAAATGATCTTTGTTACTGCTACTAAAAAGTCATACACCCTCGACGAAAGATCAAAAGATTTCATAATGAACATAAAGGACATTATATCAATTAATTTATATTGAATGGCAATCAAGTTTATTAAAAAATATTTATTTTTATTGCAAGCAAACTTAAAATGTTATATTGCGTTTAACTTAAAATATATACTTACAGGGAGAACTTATTTATTTTTAATATTTAACTGCTTTACGTTAGCTATAAGAAAATTTAAAATAACTGCTTTCAAAAGAATAGTCTCAAACGTAATAGAAGAAAAAGCAAGTGCATCTGTCTATCCAAAATTTCGGATAATTAAACTTCCTTCATTGTGAATTCGGATCAAGCCCGATGAAACCCTTTTCTTGATTATCAAAATCTAAATATATTATCATGCTCTTTTATTAATGCTGTTTTGAATAGATGGATTTCTTGAAAATTATAAATACAATAAAAATTAAAAAAAAACAAAAAAACATTATCCTACGATTTCATGAGTTCTGCGTCATTACCCTTGTTGCTTTTGTGACAATGATGGTGTTGAATTCAAAGTTTGAACTGATGGTTCCACTGACTTTAACAGTTCCGCAACGGGACCGATATCGCATATGATGATATTCGGCCCCGAATCGGAATGCAAGTATCAAACCTATATCGGCAGACGACAGTCACAATTTGCCGGCAGTTAGCCGTATTAGGACAGATACTTGTTTCCGTTAACATTAAAGTTCAAATTTTTCATGTCGTTTGCTGATACGGAACTGATATCGTTACGAAATCACCATGCTGATGCCGACTTGTACCCGACACAGCCGATAGGCTTGTTTTTTCTGGGTTTCGTTATTTCCCGTCTTGCTTTCATTTATTTTATATGTTCATCAAGAATCTATTTCCTATTTAACCAAGAACTGTTAATTACTTTACGTTCATCAATACTGTATCTGAATTAAGGATATTTTCTTTCTTTAAATTTTATTATCATGTAAATGACTTAGCCGGGAGTGCTTATTTTAGTTTATATATTATGAATTTTTAGTACTATTGTTTTACTGTTGTTCAAAAAGGGTCGTGGTTGAGGGCCCAGGGCTGAACATCTCAATCACGTCTATTGACTTTTCCAATAGCTTTCACTACATGAAGTTAGATGAGGACAAATCGTATTAGAATTTTTAAAATCAGATATTGTGTGAAGTGTTGTAATTTATGTGGCGAAATAATTGTGCAGTGCTTGGCTCGAAATTAATCGCGTTAAATCCATATCATCTAGGATTTTACCAAACAATCTGGCTATAAAGCTAAATGAATAATGCATATAACATCCATTTTTATGAAAGCTTGATTTTTTGTAAATAACTGGGCAATAGCACCTGCTTTAATCCGTTGAAAAAACACATCTCAGCATGTGAGAACAATCAAGCAGTAAACCTAAATCAGTAACTTAAATAACATCCATTTTTATGTAAACTTGCTTCCTAATTAACCAAATATTACCATAAACATTATTATAGTTTTAATAATAATAAAATTAATTAAAATATTTACTGTCGTTACACTTTATGAGTTACTCTACTTTATGAGTTCACTATTAAAAAAGAATTACAATTTCTGTGAACATTCATAAAGCTTTATGACTGACAAACAAACATTAATTTTTGTTAAATTTTAATGTTTGTTTTCATATTACATTTACTAAATATTAAAAGTAGTGATTGTTATTCAAATAATTTTGCTCTTTCAATAAAAAAAAAGTATTATTCTTACTGTCTTCTCATGTTTTTACCTCATAAAAATTTGAAGAGTAATAGAAGTAATATAAATGAATAAAATGAGTGTTATTTTTTTAACTAAACTTAATATCTCCAAAAATTATTTAAGAGTAAATATTATTTGTTTGATTTTAACTGTCAGACAATGTATTTTAAAAAAATAGTTGTATACTTTAAATCATTATTTATTCACATTGTTTCTGAAATTAAAATTGTGTTTGTGTCAAGCTTCATTATTGTTTCACGTTATCATATCCGTTATGTATTTATATACCGCAATTACCGTTCATATGACTATATAATATTAAAAATTAACTTATTCTCTGAATCTCAAACCTTTCATTCTTTCATTTTAAATATCTGTCATTATTCTATTACTAAAAAATATCTGTGATTTCTCAGAAAATAGAAGAATTTATATGCGTTTTTATAACTGTTTTTCAAGTTAAATTTTGTATCTGCCAATATTTCATTTTTGCGTTAAAAATTTTCATAAAACTTAATCTTATTGACTAATCTATTGATGATTTTCTCATTATAAAAAATATAAATAAAAAGGATTTTAATTATCAAATCATTTACTTTCTGCTAGAATATCAATGTCATAGTTCAATTCTTTTTAGATGGGCTAGTTAAATCTGTAAACATATTATTGCAGTTTATCATTTATTTAAAAAAATTCCTTCGGAAGGATACTTTTTCTTCGTATAAATATCATATTAGTTAAATAATGAAAAACGACAAATTTTATTAGTAGTTTTCAGCTACAAAGTAAAAGTTGCATTTTTTAAAATTCTTTTAGCGATACAATGTAAACAATTTTGCATTTAAAATCAATGAAGATTTCAATAATAAAAAAAACAAACATAGACAAAATAAATACTATATAAAACAAAAAATGTACAAAAAAAAAATCATGTGGTACTTACTACTATTTAGTTGGAGTAATATATAGTTTTTTGTATAAACATCTGTGAGTTGTATGCAATAAATGTAAAATCAATTTTTATTTTTGATTTAAAACATTAAATTGGAGATTTAATAAAATGCGCTAATCTATAAAAAATCTTGAAATTTAATTAAACACACAACTTAATGCATATAATGGAACTATATAATATATATTTATGAGACACATGAAGATTTGAGTTGTAAAATAAATTTGAATATAATATAATTAAATAACTTTAAATATAACTCAATACAAGAAAAAATTATAAATCAATATTTACATATTCATAAATAAATTATTTCTTTTATTGTAAAATTATTCAAAAAATATTTTTATTATTTGCATAATTTATATGATAATAAATGATATTTAAAAACAGCTCAGCGAAATAAATACTTCGAGATAAATTCACGCGATCTGTCAAAATTAGTATTTAAGATACCTAATTTCTTAATAATAGACAAAGAAAATTGTAATACAAGCAGTTTTTATTAGTAAAAGTTTTTAATTTTTTTCTGTTAAATTTTATAGCGTATTTTCATAAGGAAAAATATTTTTTTTTTCAAACAGTGATTTGATTGAGAATTTCAGGTGTGGGCATATTTTCTCAATGAAAGTGAATCGGTGCTATCCTTTTTCTACGTATGTGAACTATCACTTCCATGTACCATAAAATAACTGTCGCTGCCCCAGGGAAAATATTTCCCTGCAATAATTACTTTTCAAACACGCAACTGCTGCTTATATATTTATTTTATAAATCCATCCTAGAACTTAACCTTTTTCAAAAGAAGATCACTTTTTTTAATTCTGTTTACGTGTCGAACATTCCAATGCAGGTAGAAATGTCTTTATCATTTTAAAAATGGTGAATATTTTTAATAGTATTTTAGTTTTAGAACAAGTTTTGTCAAATGTGGAATAAATTAAAGATAAACTGAACATTTTAAGTCTTGTTAAATTCAAGCATATAAATTATTAGATGAACAGATATAATTTACATGTTAATATCTCGATACATTTCATCTAAGCTATTAGTCATAAATTATATATGATTAGATTTGTATGATTAGATCTAATTTACTTATAATTTATGTGTAAATTATTAGAAAAGGAATTAAATTATTATAGGAGTAAATTATAAATATTTATATGCAAATTATATCTAAATTACAATCTTGCGCATAATTCCTTAAAAATATTTAAAATCAGAAAAAATAAATTAGAAATTTTAAAAATTTCTAATTTAAAGATGTTTATAATTGATTGCCATTTTTTTCAGTTAACTTTTTTTTCAAAATCTTTGAATGCAAGTTTTTCTACTTTCGTAAAAAAATCTTAAATAATTTTGAATTTTTCTTTTGATAGATGAATGGTGTGGTTGAAATGATGATGTTCTCTAGGCAGCATTTTCTTTTGGATTCTCTCTTTTTATGAAACTAATAGTTAATATATTAAATTTATGTAGCAAAAAAAAAAAAAATTCACATCTGACGAATTTTCGTTTTATTAATAAGGGAGAAGATTAAATGTCTATTTTAAAGATTTACTATATTTTTATATTCAATATGTATGATCTTTTAACCCATCTCGTCTTCAAAGCACTCAGCTTCAAATTTGACACTGATTCAGAATTCTTTAATTCCTCTCGACGTTTATCAAAATTTATTTCCTTTACAGTTAGATTTATACAAATCAATGAGTTTATTGCAGGTTTTCTTTGCTGGTGACTTTTATGATTTATAGACAAACTGCAAATGAAAATATCCGAATTTCTAATGGAATAATAGATAAAGTGCAACAGAATATGAATCATATTTGGGAATAAATATATTTCCAATTCAACTACAATATTATCAGCCATTAAAACTGGTGAAACACTTATTTAAAATGTAAAAGAATTGCTTTGCATTTAAAACACATCAATTTTATATGAAAATCGCTATATATTAAAATTAGCAAATGATTAGCAATATATATGCATATATAAATGTAAATGATTTTATTTACAGTATACAGGAAAAGATGGCAGTTATTCGTATGAAAAATCATATCAAATCTTGTGTAAGATAGAGAAATATTTGCCTGTATGTGTCCTGTAGGAATTGTGGTTTATAGTTGTATTGTTTGTGTGTGACGTTCAGATGATTAAGTTCCAAAATTTTCCGATATTATAGAACCTATGGGTTCAAATATCTGAATATTCTGTAGTATCTCAGTTATACTGGATTGCTTACTTTTGAGAAGACTCGCACACAGGTATGTGACCCTTATTATCATAAATATTTTTAAAAAGTTATTTATTTTATAAATTTGCAATCCTTATCGCGTTTAGGTGATCACGTTTGCTAACGATCATGATTTTATAAACTGATTAGATTTGGATTATAAAACTGTTTGAAAAATATAAATATCTTTGGACGTTAAGACAATATTTTAAAATAGCTTGAATAAAGGAAAATCCAAAGATTGTTGTTAAAAAACAACTATCATTGGATCTTTATATATTCAAACTATTTTAAAATATTCATGCAAAAAATTAACATAATCAAGAGAGTGGGAATAATTATAAAAATATGCACTGAAATAAAATTTCACTATTCACGTTTCTTACATTTAATTACATTGCAAATCTTACTAGTTAAATGACTTATTTATTTTTGCATCCCATGAAGTTTTTAAAATATTAAACAATGTCTTTCATTTACGTATTAAAATAACAATATTTTCCTATAAACATCTTAGGATACTTTTTTCATAAATGCTTTACTCAAAATTAAAATCTCTTTATATATATATTTTATATAACTTTATATATTTATAATTTTTAAATTTTAACCATAAAACATCTCATTTTTAAGCAAAATAAAAGTAATGATAACTATTTCCTTGCATCAATGCAGAATATGTATATTTTTTTTTTAAAACAAAAAATTCTTCATCTATTTAAGAAAAGTATTATCAATAAATATATTTCCTATAGAAAATTCTCATATATATATATATATATATATATATATATATATATTTTATCTTTTTATATATTTGATAAAGTTATAATTTGCGGAAAAAATTCAACACAGAGTTAATTTTCTTTGAAATACAACCGCAATATGTTAATTAAAAATTACTTTCAAATGATGTATATGCAATAAGCGATTTCATTTAAAAATTCAAAAATAAAATGAAAAGTACTTTAGGATATTTTCTAAAGCTAAGTACTTCTTAAGCAAATTTAAAAAGGACGCTTTAAACAAAAATCAAGAAAACTATTTTGTAACATTTTAATGTACGCACAAGTCATACATAACATCGGAAACAGGTGGCGTTATCTTAGAGCGAAAAGCTTCTACATCCCTCAGATAAATATAACCATTAGTAATTTATCTCACTTTGTTTACATTAAAAAATATATGTATGATATAATGAAGAAAAAATTGTTCATAGTGTCAAAATTTTTATATACTTCTTAAGGAAATTTAAGAGAAAAATTTATATTTTTATACGAATACTTTAACTAATTAGATTGTTTCTAACACCTTCTTTTTGTGATTCATTGGCGATTGACTGCGCATTTTTTTAATTAATTTCATAATTTTTCACGTAATTACCTTTTAGTTATTTCTCTTTTTAATTGACAACCTAGACGCTATTTATTTTAATTGAATCTTTTTGTATTAATAAATTACAACTAAATTTAAAATTTAGTTGTACTTTATTAATACAAAAAGATTCAGAAGAAAAACTATGAAGTTAAAAAACATTTTATGATTATTGATGTTAGGAAAATTCATCATTGTTAACTATTTCTATTTTTATTTTGTACAAGTTTTAGTAATTCAAATTGATTTATTAACACTTTCAAATTACATTCTTTGTATTAAAAAAGTTGTTTTAAAGAATAAACTTATATATAAGCACATACAATGTTAATTATATTTCTCTCGTAAAGTTTTAATTACTATGAGATAGCATTAAATTTGATGAAATCAGGACCATTTAAACACTTCTACTCATCATTTGCTTGCAATCATTTGGTAGCTACATCCCCACATTATGTCATGAAAAAAATTCCATGCACCATATAAGGAAATTTTTCTTATTTTATTAGAAGTGAACATAAGGAATTTTTTAATATATGTATTTTAAAATAAGTTTATCAAGTAAACTTAAAAATTGTACAATACAAATTAAAGTAATGTTTTTATCACTTTTATTTTGTTTTCTTATCAAATTAATTTCACCGGTTTTGATAATTTATTCTTACAAACAGGTTAGGAAAATGCTGTGATTGGGAACCTCTCAGTTATATATAATATAACTGACCATAACCAATAATTTATATATAGTAGTAAAAAATGAAATATAAATACTGCAGATTTTAATGTTTTTGATGGTATTTCAAAAAGTTTTACATATACATATCCTTATGGGCCTTTGTAAGCACAACCATGACATGACCTTAATCTATTCAATAATATCTGAAAAATTATGTATTTAATTGTCATTTCTTAACAACAAACAATTGTTATATTATTGAGAAATATGTACTCTGTACAACAATTCATTGAGATATTTTTTATGAATACTCCAAGAAGATAGGACTGAATTAAGACAGGCCCAAGATGTTAAGTAGCCTATTAAATTATACTTAAAGTCAGCATAGTTCTCAGTATCAATTTATTTTTTAAAATTCATCAAGTAAAACTTCATTTCGTATGGAAAAATAACATCAATATTGCTAAAATAAAAACATTTATTTCGTAATTTTTAGAAAAATTATTTTGTATATTGAAGGAGAAAAATGATTCCTGATCTCAAGATATAATAACATTCATAATTTTGTAATAATGTTCATAATGAAAAACAAATTGTTGCAAACTTTAGAATATCTTAGAATATATATTTACTTTATTCAGACAACAAATAGCTACATATATTATCTAAATGTTTTTGCATATAATAAAGAAATGAAGAAACGAAAGAAATTTGAAAAAATAATTTCAGCTGAGTGAGTCACTCTAAGCTCAGTAATTTTTAAATTTGTGACATATATTCTAATAATCAAAAAATTTATCTAAATTGTTTTTATTAGTCTATGTTTAATATTACTTGAATAAAAAATGAAACCTCACGTATTTCCTTTTAAAGCGAAATTTATATCGTTCACGCTAATAATTTCTATTCCAGAAATAATTTATTGATCCTTTTTTTTACTTTTGCTATTTTTACATTGTATTTCCTTTTCTTAAGCATAAGAAAACTACATTTAGAAAATGTAAACTTCGAATGTTTTTCTCTATTCACAATTTGAATAATTATTTACACCATATTTTCTCAAAGTTAGAAATTTCCCCTTCTGTAATCTAATAAAAGTATGAATATTTTCGAGTGATTAATTAAATCAATAGTGTGTATTTTATAAATTTAATATAGGTGCAAACTTCAGACTGACTGAAACGAAATAAGGTAAGCATTTATATTTTTAATCTCAACCCCACTGACTTTCAGAAATCAATTAATTTAAAAATAATTGTGTTGACAAACAAATTTCAAAAGAATAGCAGAAGATGGTGAATGAAACTCATGGTTCCGTCATCAAATAAACAGAGGACATTATATACACACACTGAATTTTCAAAGTGATATTTTTTGTCTTCAAAAGAAACATTCTTCTTAAGTTTAACATTATTAAGAAACTATTTATGCAACTCCATTCTTCCAGCCTTTTATACAGATGTCAGTTAATTTTTCCAAGCAAATGCTGAATTAATATTTTCAGTACCTGATAATATATAATCTATACAAAAGTCCTAATCTTACAGAAGATGCAATCGGATTATTAATCTGTTCTTCTAAAGCTAATTGCTTTAAGACTGTAGTAGCCAAATAAGAGGAGCGTTTTATTCCTTATATCACAATATGCAATTCATATTGTTTGATCTCTTCATTTAAGCTGCTTTTCCAAACTATATAGTGCAAATGGCAATGTTTGGGATTATAATGCAAATTCGTGTATATATTTTTTATATCGGATGTGAAAGCTATTTTAAGCTTCCTAAAACGCAGCTGTATAGAAAATATATAAATCTTCCTGTACTATTCTTCCATTTATCAGACAATTATTGAGGGAAGTTTCAGAAGTAGTAACAGCTAATCCATCAAAAACTACTCTTAATTTTGCGATTTTACTATGGACATTAAAAACCTCACGATGTGGAAAAAGAAATTATAAAACTTTCTTTATTGACTTTAATTTCTTCCATGTGATTAAGTGCCTTCATATTCTTGCATAAAATTTATATATAATTCCGATATTTTTTTATTTTATTTAATTTTTTGATAAGTTATGTAACCTTAAACTTGCACTATTTTCGAATCTTCTAATTTTTTCAAGTTCACTTGTCTTTATGAGCAGGTCGACAATGAGTTTACCATTTTCATCCCTACTATAAGCTTTTAAAAATTGTTCCTCACACTTAACATCTTCTTTAGTTTTTAATTTTAAAGAATAAATATTTTCGATTTCCCAAAATTTATGAACGATTTCTTCTTAATCATCAGTTTTTACACAATCACAATATTCATCTTTTTTTTATCAGAAGAATCTTTTATAAAAGTGCCTCTAACAATGTATCCAAATACAGTAATTTGTAAATTGAAAGATTCAGCATAAATATCTGATCTGCTCTTAAAAGAGACCAAAATAATTCACCAATTAATAAATTAATTTTTTCAATCTTAAAGAAATTAGTATCAGTTAAAGTTAGATTTTTAATTTATCTATATCTAAGTACTGATTTGTCATAATATTTGTAATTTTTGGTACAATCAAACAATTGATGCCAGCAAAAAAAGAATTATTTTTGTTTGAAAGGAGAACACTTGTTTTTTTCCCCCTAACAGGAACAGATTTCTCATCCAACACCGAGACTGTGATACTTATTTTTCTTTGCGAAAGCCCAATAAATCTGAAAATGAAATGCGCAAAGCGTGAACTTGAGAGCCACAGTTAAAACGGGCTCGGGTTTTTTGAAATACCCCACTACTATCTAAAATATAAATAACCGTAGTCAATAGAAGAATTTTCTTCTCACTCGTAACATAGGATGTCAGAGTTTGAAATTCTGAACTATTATCTTGATGTTTAGCTTTTCAACATTATTTAAATTAGCGTCACACTTACTCTTAGAACCTGAGAGACTAACCACAGAATTATTCTCTTTTAAATTACCTTCAGTCTTATAATGTAATACTATAAATTAAATTATTTACATCAATATTGTGAGGAACAAGATTTAATAAGTGTTTATTACTTAAACATTAGCAGCACAGAAAAATGCTTTCTTACAAATTTATATCTTTTTTGAAGATAAAAGTTTAAAAATACCTCGCATTTAGACAGGTGATGAGACTGACATAAAATACAATTTGTAGAATTTTTATTATTTACAAGTAAAATTTTATATTTATTTCTTTTATTTGCTTAGTCTACATATCTAATTTTACAGGATTTAATTTACAGGAATGACGAGTAATATATATATATATACATAGAATTATTCGAGATCAGCGCCACATAAGTTAAGTGAGAACAATTTGAAAGATCAAATCATCATATGCACATCTGTGCTTGTACGCAACAAAATCGAACCCTATTTGAACCCGATAGTAACTGGGAATGAAAAGTGGATTACCTATGAAAATATCATAAGGAAAAGGGCATATTGTATCGCCTCCACTACTAAACTGAAATTGAATTTGAAAAAGAGAATGTTGTGTATATGGTACTAT
Source organism: Latrodectus geometricus (assembly GCA_026290005.1). Lineage (NCBI taxonomy): Eukaryota > Metazoa > Arthropoda > Arachnida > Araneae > Theridiidae > Latrodectus > Latrodectus geometricus. The sequence goes on along the minus strand of JAPDSC010116581.1, from coordinate 242,490 downwards.
ATTCGAGGACCAACACATGTTGAGCTTTTGAAACCAAACGAAAGGCTTAATTTGGAGAAGCAAATAAAAACAGCACACCAAGAATAGAGGCCTGTTTTGTTCGAAAGGAAAAATATCATACCGTTTCATGACAAAGGCAAACCACATGTTGCTTTGGAGACTCGTCGATTATCACTTGTTTCTGTTCTTACAATTTTTTTGTTGGGGGGGGGGTAATTATGGAATGAAGAAGATATTAGATAAGCACTGGTTCAATTTTTGACACCTATAAATAATTATTATTAATTATAGTGTTAATATTTAAAAAAAGATAATGAATATACTTTTAAATCAGTAACACGCAAAAACTTTTGCAGGCATGAGACAAATTACTTTGATTATATATTGAATTTATAAATAAAAACTTTAATATTATTAGTGGAGGCCCTATTTGTAAATTTACTGTTATTTTTTTATTCTTCACCTTTTTAAAATTCAGGCTATAGAATTTGATTTTATTGTTTTAAGCAGAATGCTTTAATTATAACGATAGCTTTTTTTACAAATTATTGCAACACACATCTTCCTTGGTTGTTGGCACAGACCAATAAATCTGATTATCAAATCTGTGGTCTTTGGTTTGATTGATTCATTAAGATACACTGGGACTTTTAACACCATATAAGGCTATTGCCTCCATTTTTCGAAAAATTTTAATTCGATTCAGATTATATCTACCAAGAGAAGGAATCGTGAAAATCTTTTTATATTAGTCTGATTATTCATTATCATTTGAAGTCTTTCTTTTAAAGTCAGGATATTTGCTAAAAAGTAAATATTCTGAAGACAGTTTCCACTGTTTGTATATTTATTACAGTGAAATAATATATGATCAATATCATTGCAAACCCTGCATATTTCATAGATATTGGACTCTATTAGTTTGAAGCGGAGTAAAAGGGATGGAGTAATTAACATTTATCTTATAAATCTAGCAAATAAAACGTTCTCCTTCTAGAGGCAAGAGATTCAAATTTAGTACTCCACGCTGATATATTTCCAATAATGTCGTTGTATATAGTGATTTTGCGGAGAACTATATTTGATGTCATTTAGGTAAACCAAGAATGATTCGGAGAGCTGAAGTATAACATATTCTATGGTTGAAGAAGAGATTTTTTTTGACTGCACAAGGATATTGTTACTGTACAGAAATAGACGACATATAGAAGAATCGACTAAATGTAATAAGTGATAAGATCTATTCCTATACTTATTATTTGAACTAACTTTTAATAAATGAATTTCTTTATAAGTTTTGTTTTTCAACTCCTTCATATAGTTTCGGAGATTCTTTTTTTTTATCGATCGGAATTCCGAAGAATTTTATATGATCTTTCCAATCAATTAAGCCACCATTTACTGAGAAAAACCAATTGATGTCTCATCTGAGCTTCAATAAATTAATTATATAATTTTGCAGAGCATTTTTCGGGGCTCATTTCCAATTTCCAGAAATAACAATACATGTTGACATAATACAAAGCATTGAAGAGATTTTTCTTTAAATTATGAAGGCAGTCGTGAGTACTGTAAATAATAATATCATCCACATAGAATAACCCTTTGATTTTTTGTGGTAGATATTCAAAGAAATATGCTCTGAAGATTGCAAATGAATAGAGGGATAAGACTAAGGTCTCCTAGAAATCTATATGGGAGGTCTTGATAAAACTGACCTTTCTTCCTTACAGTTCCTCCAGACCAAATAAAACCATGATAAAACAAATCATACTGACAAATTCTGCTTCACCCGAGTTTTTTCAGGACAATAATTAACTGCAATATATACGAACCCGAGATAACTCGGGATAATCAAGCAAGCGATTAAATTCTGTCGGAACAAACTCAAATTATAAAAATATTTTGATATCATTTGCAATTAGGATCCATACTAAATTGAAGAGTAGTTAAAAACAGTTCAGATAAGAATCTTCTGATTAATTCAATGTTATCTCCCTGAGGGGTTTCGCAAATCTTTAAGTTAAAGGCTTGTGATATTAATATATGGCAAGTAAGTGTATATAGAGGCACTTTCTACATATTTATATAGTCTTCAATATATATCTCATTATTGGATAGAGCGATGTGACTTTATTGATTTTAATAGAATTACTTTTCAATTTATTTGAGACTTACCTATATGCTTAGATCTGTATTCGGTGGAATATTTATTTTTTGTATTTTTACCGCTAAAAACTCTGTCAAACTTGAAAAAGTTTCTATCATTTTCGCTATTTTGAAGTCTATAATGCTGGAAACAGTTTGGATGATATTTTGAGAGATATAGATTATATATTAAGTTTTTCACCTGAACATGTTGATTTTGACTTGTAAATTTTGTAACCACATTGACGTAGCTATTTTTATTGTAATGCTATTTTTAAAAGATCTGCGCGTTTCGCTTTTCATGAGGTGATTCATAAATTTGAATTTCTGAAGTTCCCTTACTTACTTCCTACTTTTTCAGCTGAAATAACCTTTTCTATGTGCTAAACCAAAATTGCTACATTTAACTTTTTTGACAAAAGTTCCTTTTTTTTTTTTGGCCGGAATTAATATATAGAAAGATCAGAATTACATTTATTATTATGATGGTTAAATTTAAAACATTTATTGCATTACAGTGGTTCATTTAAAATTTTTATTATATGATTTGTGGTATTTAGTCGGGTTGATTCAGGTAATTACGTTTTCAGAATATTTTTTAGAATAGGATAAATTGGATAGTTATTATTTTTATCTAAAATCGTTTAACTTCAAATACAGCGATATTATTTTCTGCTGTTATTTCTTCGGAAGTTTCATTAAGAGGTATTAAATTCGGTATACCATGAATGAGAAATTTGTTTGTGATACTCTCTCAAATACTTAAGGGTTCAATTGGAGAAGGTTGCAGTTCATGAATTCCAATTATTTTTAAAGCTTCTTTTGGATCCGAAGTTGAAGTAAAAATTCTTCCGTCTCTTATATATGTTAAATCAGAATTTTTTTTTATATTTTAGGATTTTATTTAGTTTTATATGTGTGTTTCTTAAATTATTTTTTTGGAATTGTTTTAACTACTTTAGATTTAAGAATGATTTTATAAACAGCGAATCTCTATTTTTGTTTGCATATTCTATTGCTTCTTATGCTTTCAATAAAAAACTAATAAGATTTGTGTTTTCTAGCACTGAGATGTTCATGTTGATAGTGTGACCATTCATTATTATTTCATTTTAAAAATAATCCTCTAACGCAAAATTAGAATGAGCCAGCTTTTAGGTAATTTGTTCATGTAGTAGAAAAAGTAAAAAAATTTTCTTCAGAAATTATAATAAGAAGAAATCTTACCTTCACTAAAGTAAGATGATACGAAAACAAAATTGAAAAGTACTGACTTTTAACTTTCCCGAAATAAAATTTTTGTCAAGATTCAAGAATAGAGACAACGATGCAAACGTGTCCAGTCTTTAATAAGCGAGAGCCGAAACAACGGCGAAAGAGTGACATTGGAAAACGTCACAAAATAGGCGTTTCAAGTGACATTTTTTGCATTCAAGAAAGTTAGAAATATCAGGCAAGGCGTCGCAGACAGAGCAAATTATTTACTTTCTCTCTTTTTTTCCCCCATGGAAATAATATTTGCAATTAACTTTATTAAATCTTTTTAGAAGGAAGATTATATCATGTTAAATATTTACAGAGGTTATTAAAATAGTTTTTGGAAAATTAAATATTACCTTTTATTAAAAAAATATTTTATAATAATCATAAAATAAATGAAAAATTAGTTACTTTTAATAAAATTAATATTTTTATTAAATTTTTGAAAGTTTATTAATTTTATGAAACTATGTACATCAAAGATATGAAAGAATAATGATAGTTTTCTATATTCTCTAAAAGTTACCAAATTTTTAAAAACATGTCAAGAAATTACAAATTCTGGGTTTCAATATAAATAAATTTAAAAAATATATACATAAATAAATCAAATGTTTTGTTGAATAAGCAGTCATAATTTTTCAAAACTGATATATCTCTTTAGTCAAAATGTAAATAAGAATTCAATATGATGTAAATGAAGTTTCATTGGTTTAACAGCATTATGACATGCATACCTTCGACATAATTTTGTCACGGGGAATTCGGTGTGTATTCTCTGGTCACTGGTGTTCACCGGTGAAATCGCTTCTCATCTGCTACAAGCCTTATCCTTCTGGTTTCTCTGGTCTGTGGTTTCTCCACAGACCAATAACTAATCTGTCTGTCTACAATCAAAAAGAAACCTGCTCCAGTAGTAGTCAGTACCTTAAAATTTCATAAATATTGCAGATGACAAATTAAAATGTGGAAATTAAGCTGTAAAACAGTGTTTCATTGTGGCAAAACGCTCTGAAAAGAGGGATTCAATTTACTGTTGGTCTGGGTTTCTCATATTGACAACATAAGTATGACGTCATATCCACAGCTGTTTCCAAACAAATACAGTGTAAGCATTTGTTTAATATTGTATTTAAGAGTGCCTTCTTGACAAACTTGGAGATTTTTGTTTTGCTATCGATTTTATTGGTGATTTTTGTTGGCACAGAACAATAAATTGTTCTGTTGCAACCAGAATATGATTGGATTTTGCCCAGCTTGGTGATTATCTGTGACTACAATTTGGCGAGAATCAAAGGTTAATCAAATAAAAGATTAAAAGTTTTAGCAAACACGTTATCCTTAACTAATGAATATCAATTTCAAAAATAACAATTTAAAAATCTATCACCGAAGTCTATGGCAGTTTCAATGATAAATGGCGCTTAACAGCAAATGTTTGGAAACAGTTGCTGGATATGACGTCACAACTAATGTCATCTATTAACATCAACAAATTTATCAATCTATCAATTTGATAAGAGATTAAATGTAAATAACAATCGGAGTTTCGTTGAAATACGGAATTTTATGCAAGTGTAATGATTTATATACACATATGTAAATATGCATGTCATTCAGAGTAATTTTATTGCATATTTGAAACCCTACATTTAAAATAAATTTTTACTTAAGAATACTAATGATAATTGAATTATTTACATACTTAAAATGAGGAGATATTGCAGTATTAAATATCAAAATACCTTAAAAATTCAGAAATATTGCAGATGACAAATTAAAATGTGGAAATTAAGCGGTAAAACAGTGTATCATTGTGCAAAAAAATCTGAAAAGTGGGATTCAGTTTTAATATAGTATGCTAACTTAATTTAATATAATATGGAGTGATTTTTTTTACCTGAAATGCATAATTTTTGTAATCCGCGCGTTTGCGATATTTTTGAAATCAATGTCTTGTTCTTGTTGGAGTCTAAATGAATTAATTTAAAATGCTTGGTTAGAATCCCTACATTTTATATTAATGTAAAATGGATTTTACATTATAGAAGCCTATGAAATTGGAATCATTACTCCTTAAATTTGCATAATATAATATGTATTTTACTTTTATACACTTTCAATTGTAACTAAGATATATTTTTGTTAATTTATATCAATTTATAAATTAATAAAATGAATTATAAGTTTTTAATGAACAACATATATATTAATATATCTTACTATAATAATTTATTGAAATATATACAACTTACATTTAGAAAGAAGAAAAAATTTGGAACATATTTTACTTAAATTATATGTTAATTTTTCAGTTCAAGCTTTTGCATATTGGTTAGCTTATACTTTAGGGTGCTCCCTTGATTCTCGCCAAGTTGTGGTCGCGATTGATTGCCAAGCTGGGCAAATTCCAATCGTATTTTGATTGCAACAGAACAATTGATTGTTCTGTGCCAATAAAATCGATATCTTAACAAAAATCACCAAGTTCGCCAAGGGGTACCCTTAAATATAGTTCTACCGGTATATTATGTCATGCTCTTAAACATCTTTAGTAATTAATGATGTAAATTTTTTTTTTAAAAGGAACTTATTACAGGGGATTTCCTTTATTTTATCCATACATGTATATTAGCAGTATCATCTGAAACAGTGAATTCATTATATATTTATAGTTTGAATTCAGTAACCTTTTTTTTATTAAGAAATATTGCAGCTTTTATATATAGCTGCTGAAATGCAATACAAAGATTGAAATAATGGAAATAAGAATTAAAAGATTATATTTAAGAGAACAGTGTGAAATAAAATGAATAAATTGCTGGTATTTGAAAGCAATGCCATCTATCAGCAAATGACCTAAGAAAGAATTTGTCTTAATGATTTCAATTTCATAGTGCTAATAACTAACAAGTTTCTCATATTATCTTAATTTTAACAAATTTGTTTTGTTAATACCTAACTTAATAACTGAATGTTGTATTTTCTTATAGTACTGTTAATTGAATTAAATGCAACTAAAGTAAAACTGTTTTATTTTGTATAATAACTTATAAATATTTACTATTATATTGGAAATGGATCATATTAAAAAATTTCAAAAATTACTCTTTATTAGGAAAATTTAATAATTCATTTCCTTGAAACTTAAAAGAAGTTCAAAAGTCATTAATGAAATCTATCATCATTGAGTGTTTTAGCCAGTAATGTTTTAACATTTCCATAGAAAACATTACAGCATGTATATATTTATCCAGATATTTTTTAGCTATTAATGAAATCTCATACATAAGTATTTTGAAAAATAAATGCAGACATGAAAATGCATTCATCCCAATTGAAAATATTTTGATGAACTTATAAAGTAAATAGTAAGTTTATTATATTGAAATTTTCAAATCAATTTCAGATCATATCTTACCTAAAAAGATGATTCTTATCTATTTAATCTTATTGAAAACAATAAAAAAATATGTTTATAGTATCTAAAAAGATTTACATTTATAAATTATTTGAGCCATTTTTGTACAAAATAGAGATTGATACTCTTGTGAAACTAAAAAACTGCTTTTAAGAATTCAAGTTATCTAATTTAGAAAATAGATTTAAAAATACCTTTCTGGTTTTATTTCATATGCAAAATATGTTTTAGTAATTGACATATTTTGGGATCTTAGAACATGATGTTTTATATATATGTTTCTCATATTTAATTTTTATTAATTGATTAATGTTCTAATTTCACAAACAATCTATTGTCAAGAAATTTTTTTTTTTGGTTTTAAAAAATTCTGTATTAAATTTAAAGGAACAGGAGAAATTTCTTAACATCAGTTATATTTAAACAGTACCTACTATCCTGAGTCAGAGTGGCTCCAGATCTTTACCGATAGATCTCTCCTATCAAACGGACCAAATGCTGGTGCTGGAGTTTTCTCCGAGGCTTTTTCCTTTTATGCCCCTGTGGGACGGGTCTCTGCTTTTGATGGAGAAATCGCGGCAGTTCGTTTGGCTCTATCTCAGCTACATTGCCACATAGATCAATTTACAAAAGCTGTCATCCTCTTTGATTCAAGAGCTGCTCCGCTAGCCATTGCATCCTCTAATAATCCTTTAATACAGGACATTTTGAACTGCCGCCAACATCTTGAGAACCTGTTATCCCTTGAGAAGACTATTGTCCTCCAATAGATCCCTGCCCATTGTGGAATCACAATTAATGAAAATCCAGATTACATTGCAAAGAAGAGCGCTTTAATTACACAGACTCCTACACGCACTATGCTTTTCTGTTCTATTAAACGTCTTGTCAAAAGAACTCTCAAGACCAGAGCCCACGAAGAGCTTACTAACCGCATTTCTCTTAAACCTTGGAAGAATGCCATTCTAATTCTCAGCCCAAGACATATGGCGGTGGCTGAATTTCGCCTCGCCACCAGGCACGACTGTCTGCGAAAACATCTGCATAGATTCAGTATCGTTCCTTTTCCACTCTGCACTCTTTGCAACATTGGTAAAGTCATGGATCCTATGCATCTCCCTCACTGCCTTGCACTTCGAAAGACGTCTCTTACTGAACGCTATTGGGAAGCTAGAGACATGTTAGATTAATAGACTCTGTTTCAGTGTCTTTTTTGTGTTATTGTACTATTATTTTTATTTATTTTGCTGTAACTGTCTAAAATCTGCCATTGGAAGTAAAAAAAAAGTTATAGTTAAACATATTTCTTTATTGAAATTGAATAATTCTATCATAAGGAAGGCATGAAACTGAATTTTTAAAAACTAAGATGTTTTTGAATATTTAGTTCTCACATTACTGATTGAGTCTACATATTGACAGCTTTGTTTTATTAATGACATTATTTAATTATTCAAAAATAAAAAAAACATTTATTGTGCATTTTATATTTGTCTGTTAATTTACAATCTCACTGTATAATCTCTCAGAATACTGTATGAATCTGCCAAATAATGAAATCAATTAGTAGATTGATTCAGTAATAGTTTTTATTAAAGTTTTTATGTAATAATTACTTTCTTAAAAAACCATAATATTTTGAGATATAGACACAAGTAAGAATAATTGATAAATTTTCTCTTATGAATTGAAAATTTCTTTTTTGAATGTTCCATGAATAATCTATGTGTGGCAAACTGGTTATATGACGGTGAAGTTTCATTATGAGACATATACTTCAAAAACTGAAGGTATAATCAGATGTTTATCAGTACATAGGAATCATATGTTGTTGATTTTATTCTTTAACTATTGCCAACATTTTTATTATCACATGCAATAAATTCATAACAAGGTGACAAAAATTTGAGAATAAACTTTAATTGTAAATAAATATTTTAAAATCTTAATTAGAAGGAAATTTTCTCTTCATATATTGATTTATTATTAGTTTTATTTATATTTAAAAAATCTATCTTTGTTTAGTTTTTCATTTATTTTTAATAACATACATTTTAAGACGTGACTTTTTGTATGTTAGGATTTTATTATTGTTTCTCATGTAAATTACTTTCTGGTTTCATTTTTTTTTTTTTTTTGTTTCTTTTATTGATGTGATTGAATTATTTATTCATAGGTATCACTATATTAACTCTTAAGTGAATTGTAAAAGAACTAGTACTGTTATTTCCATTATTACTAATGTTCAAAATTTACATTAAAATGGATAATTTTACTAAAGTTTCTTTTATCTTTTTCTTTTATTAAAACTAAAATATTCATTAGTTTAATATTAATAGCTTTAAGATAATATTGAGGTTAGATGTTTGCTTTGATGAATTTTTTGAATAAACAATATCTCTAATATTCATCAAGAAGAAAACAGTCTGATAGATTTTTCATAAACAGAATAATCTCCAAATTTTGCAACTGTTTTTATTTGACGTGAATTTTTTGTTGTGCATTCTAGCAAACATTAGCATTATTTTATAGCAAACATTGATATTGTTGTCTACTAATTTGTTGGCAGAAACAAATTTTTAAGCATTATTTTTTGTTATTTATTGAAATTTATTTCACTAGATTCTGAGAGTAAGTATGGAGATAAAAGGATTAAACTGTAGTTTTCTGCCCTGGAATATATTCTTGCAATTTTATGATGCAACCTGTTGTAAGCATACACACAATTTGTTCATAGTTTTAGTAACCCTTGAAGCACTTTTCCTTTATGGTTGTAATTTGTTTCTAAAGTTGTTTCATTTTTAAAATGTTAAACTGAAATTTAAGTATTTGTTGTTATATTTTGTTTTGAAAGTGTATATCAAATTGAAAAATATCAGTATTAGTGTGTAAGAAGTTAATGGTATGGATAGTGATATAAATTGAATTTGCATTTTTAATTCTGAAAGTGATGATTTGGTGAGTTTTTTTTCTTTATGTGATATTTGTTTAAAATTGCTGTCATATGTAATAATTTATTGATTATTAGGTAGAAATATTTGACATGTTTTAAGTTTGCCTTGAATTGTAATGCTTATCTCGAATTTTCATAAAAATGTTTTATAATAATTTGGTCAGAAACTCTAGTTTTTCATAAAATATATGTATTGATTTAGCGTGAAAATTTTAAATTGTGCCAAATCTCTGTATTGGCTTTTAGGACTTTACTAAATGAATGTTCATATTGCTGAACAAACAACTTTGCACCAAATTACCTGGATTATGGAAAATTAATCTTGGCTCTTCCTGATTGTTTTAAAGACTTATTAATGTAATTTTTCTTATAATAATGTGCAATAAATAAAACTATTTACAAAAAAATATTTTTCCATAAAATTTAAATCTTCTATCATAAAATGAAAATTTATTTATAAATATTAGATTAAAATTTCACTAATTTTGAAATGGAACTTAAATTAAAAGAGTAATTTATATATTGCTAATTTATATAAGTTTAAACTCAATATTCTTTAAAGTGCACTAAGCTACAATATTTGTATTGATCCATTTCTTCTTGGATATTTATATCTATATTGTGATGTTGTAAAACTAATAATATAATGGAAACCTATGTTTTGAGTCATTTTATGTTTGTAGAAATATTTAATAGCTAATTTATTTTCAAAGGTCAGTCATCAGAGAAAATGTACACAGGAATAATTATGAAATTTATAAAGAAAGGATTGTTTTAGTAAATCTTTTTAAAGTGAATATGCAACACAACAATGAAAATAATTTGTATCCAAATGGTGGAAAAAAGCCATTAAAGATGACATGAGAGCACAAAATGTGTATATTAGCTCTTACATTTTCAATTTAAAAATAAAAAGGATAGGGAAACTTTCTATGCTACTTTTAAAAAAAATGGCTTAATAGGATTTACGTTATAATATGTTTTGGAGAACCAATCTGGAAGTATTTGATTTTTGACATCTTAAAAAATAATTAGTAAACTTAATTAGAGATGATGTTTCCAACTGTGTGAATCAAGTGCAACAATAAAAAGTGTTGGAGTGAATCATGTATAAGAAAAATACCAGTATCTCATATTTTCTTGTAAACAAAAAGTCATTGATACCATTATCCTACTTCTGTATACAGCAATTAGATATTTCAATAATGTTTCTACAGATGAGAATTATTTCTAAGTCATTCTCAATTATATTTAATATGAAAAACAGTTTTATTTTACTAATATAATTGAATGATGTCCATACTTAAAATTTTTTAAGTTTGTTTTTTTAAGATTCATATAATGAAAAAATGATCGTACTTATTGTTTTTAGCAAATTGAAACATGTTGATATTTCCTTGATGTAAGTGAAATTAGCTTTTTTGAATAATAAATTAAATATTTAACCATTATTTAGTATTATCTGAAGTAATCAAATTATGGGTGAAGCCTATATTAAGATTTATTATAAGCCTATTAGTTTTAATTATTAAAATTGTGTTTTATTTGTATGGATGATTTTTAATTGAATATTTTAAGTTATTTCATAAAAAATATCTTTTATTATTATTTTTTAACAGTAAGTTGAATTATTTAAAAATATTTTAAAAGAGATTTATTTTGTGAAACTTGTCCATAAAAAAATGGTTATTCCAATTTTTTAATGCATATAACTTACTGAAAGTTTTGTGTCTATTTAAAAAATGCTTTTATCTAAATCATTTTTTGGATGTGATTTTTAGAAAATAAATGTTATTTACTAGTTTAATTTTCTTATATTTGTATGAAATATTTTAGTGTTTGATAGTATAATATTAATAATATATTATCTTTGCATAGCATATTATATTTTAGTAAATCTTGTTAAATTTATTTTTTGTCAAAATATACTGATATGAAATTTTATTTTGCAAGTAAATTCTTTATAAAAAAATATCACAAATAATTATTTTGTGCCATATAAGGATAGCTAATGGCTAAATATAAGATACTGTAAATTTTTTGAATTTTCACATTATGATATATTTTTAGGAGAACTTTCCATGGGTAGTTGGCCTTATTCAAGTACTGATGAAAAACTTCTTAGCACTTGTCCCAACAAATGTGCTTGTGGAAAACAGAAATGCATCATCCATTTTTTGCTTTTCTACAGGGATTAGGATTGTAGTTGGGACTTTCTGTTTGGAAAAACATGGTTTTATTACTTGCCCACATAAGCTGTAAAAATAGTGCTTTAAGTATTTAATAATATGTAGAATGAGAAAATTTAAATTGAAAATCTTTTCATAAAATTACATATGATCTTTAATTCTGTTTTTATTAATAATAGTAAATAATGGCCAGTTTATTAATTTTGATTTTTCTATGTATGGTTGATACTTTTTTCTATTTCATGTTCTTATGTAAAATTTTATCTGTCTCATAATAAACTTTCAATTTGCATCTTTAACCTAAACATCTTTAATATCTATCGAGTAATGTAAAAAGTAATTTGTTTTTGAGATACCAGTTCTCTGATACATAATTATTTTGTTGAAATATACACTGCTGCCCATTAAAATTGTTACACCAAAAAAAGACGCTTCCTGAATAGATGGAATTTGTACATAACATAAGAAAATGCTATGGTATACATATCTTTAGCTTATCCAGGCATTCATGTAAAATAGGCAGAAATAATGTTACCGGTTATATCTTTAAACAAACAAATATTAAAGGAAGTTTCTCATATGAAATTGTATTTAGTCATTGTTGCCTGATGAAATGTTGTGATATTTTTTCAGAATGAAGGTAAAATGCTTACTTGCATTTCCTTAATTTTGGTAGTTAGGAAATTGTCAAGATCCTGGAACTGTCAGCAGAAAAGAGAATATATGGGTTCAAAGCAGTTGTTGGAAATACCATGTTATATCTCAGTAGTCTGTTATTACTAACAACTTTGAAAACAGAAGTGTTTACGGCACATCTATAATGTATTATATTGTCATATGTATCACAAGCCCTGAGTCAAGAAAGAAGTTATTTTGGTTCTGATTACAATCCATTTTTTTCATTTTAATAAAACTTCATTTTTTATATCCTGTATAGTATATCTGTTCAATATGTAGCATGTTGTTATTTGCAATTTTTCCTGAAGTAAAATTTTAACAGCCTGTAATGTGTAATCAATAATTTAGGACATTCTTTCTCTCTGATAGGTACACGATTCTACACTTATAAAATGTTTGTTCTTTGCTTACAAATAACTGATCTAAGTAATGGTATAGTATTCACAAATACACACTAGTAATTGATGTTTTTTATAAATATTTTTGATATTTTTAATACTAATCATTTTTGCTAATATGAAAGGTTTTATCTCTAACAATATATAAAATTCATGTGTAGATCTGTGAAACTCGACCAGTTTGCTTAATGTGATCATATATTAGCAAGTTAAGAAAGCTTAACACTAAATTGTTTTTTTTTTATAGTCAATTATTTTATTTCAATCAGGTCCATTGTTTTATATATCAATTTGAGTTGGTTTATTATTATATTGTGTATTGCCAAAGTTAAAGAGTTAAGAAAAGAAAATTTTGTTAAGAGGTTTTGGCACTTCATTGCCTCAAATATATCTTGTTTACATTAGAAATATATTCATGTTAAACACAAATTTTTTTGCCTTAATAAAAAAGCAAGAAATAAATGTTAGAAATGTTAAAGAAAAAATATGTGTTAGAAATGTTGCTATCAACTTTAGACATTTGGTAAAGCATTTCAAAAATTAAGAATCTAATTCTTTTCTATATTTTTACACATAAATTTGTCATTTATTGAAATAATAATAGAATTTTAAATGTAACAGATCAGTTAACTATGTCATTAATGCCTGTGTTGAGAAAAATTATTTTCCAAACAGTTCCTTAAATTGTTTTTGTGTATATATTTAAAAAAAAAAATTCACTCAAAAAGTATTTTATATTTGTTGACAGTAACTTACATTATTTTTATTTGCTTTCTTTGTTGTAATAGAGATTACTATTGAAATATAGACATATTAATAAATTGTTTTACTTCGCAACATTAATTTATTACATATAAAAAATGTTAATATATTATTAAGTTGCACTGTCTAAATATTGCATAAAATTTGTTTGTGTTTTATTGAATTTAATTTTGTGTTTTAAATTAAAGACAAATTTCTTTTAAATTGTTAATATTTTATGAAAAAATTTTAAAAAATTTCTATTTATTGGAAAATTTGCTTTAGAAATGTGTATTAGTTTATTTAAAATTATTGTTTATTATTATGGCATTCTTAAAGTGTGCAATTTTCAATGATATATATAATGTTGTAAAAAAATAACTTTTTAAAATGTACTTATAAATAGTACATATATTTATATAATACAATACATAAAATTATTATTGGTTTATTTGTTTTCAATGTTTATTCTATATTTCATAAAAATATACAGTGCTATTTGTGAATGATTTAAATTGTAATTTGAGGGCTTGAAATTAAAATGTTTTTAAATGGAGTTATGTACATTTTTTTTGTTATGTTTTATAATTTTTATTATGTAGCAGCTTATCTTAAGAAGTATCTTTCCACTAATACCTAAAAAGTATATATATTTTTTTAACTTTATTTGTTGATGTTCAGTTTTCACTATGACAGATTACTTTTTGTTGGTTTGCAAAGACAATGCTTTCATCTGTTGTTTTCAAAATGATTGAAAATAATGTAACTGTTTTTTCCTGTTATTTTCATATCATTTGAACAGGGTGTATTCAATTGATATATTATCACTTCTCAACTATCCAATATTTCTATAAACTTTTATTTTGTTAATTTTGGATGATAAAGAGTTCAGATTGACCTTTATTTTCTAAATTTCTTGCAATTTAATTTAGAAAGATATTGATTTCAGAGATTATTTGAGATGTTTTCTAATTTAAATAGTAGTCAAGTGGGATATTGTTGACCCCTGTATATCACTCTTATAATTCTATGGTTTTCCTGAGTAATCATTAATTGCTTACCGCTATAATTCTCATGATTTGATCTGTTTTATAACTGATAGTACAATCTTAAGCATTTTAAAGACAGCTGTGCCTTTCCTTTAATAATTGCTGCCTGTGTGTAAACACCAACAAACATCTATGTTCTAAGTATTAAATATTGATTCAATCCATGTGTTAAATAATTTTTTGATGAATGACTACCTACAAAGATATTTCTGTTCACATAAACAATCTATTTTTCATTTTCTGTTGCCTTCTTCCTCTAAAGATACTATTGCAATGTGAGTGTTCATTTGTTTAAAAAGGACAAGTGGTCTTAACAATTTGGTTGTTTAGTGTTATATAGATATATATTTTGTAAGAATAATTGGAATTTATATAGTTCTAGTAATATAATCATTTAAATGTTTCTGACAAATGCATATCTTCACATTGCTGTTAGATAGATTTTTACAATATTAAAGAGATGTTTTATTACTTCTATGGGTATTTTTTAATTTGGATAGTTCACACACAAATCTGTAGTGATTAAAAATATTTTTTGCATTGAAATTATATGAAACAATAATTTTTAAATATCAATAATAGAGTCATGGTTTTCCATTATATAAATAAGAATTTCATGTAATGAAAAGTATGTTCCTATACCTGAATAAAAAATCGAATGAAATTGTATTTTTCTTTCAGATTTAGAAGACTTTTGGGAAGTATTGCCAGATCAACATTATTTATGTAAATTGTGTGGAAGAATCTTGTCTAGCCGCCAGCGAATTAAAATGCATCTTTCAACCCATTCGAACAGTCGCATTTCTTTTAACTGCAATTTATGTGACAGTAAATTTAGATGGAAAGATAGTTTATTGCGTCACTGTAAACTAAAGCATTTTTAATATAAAGTTCAAAAGTGAACATTTTGATTACCGCATATAAGTTATTTATATATGTTTAGTACTTCTTTTTAAATAAAGAAATTATGTTATTGAATAAGTGCTATATATATGTATATTTATATGTGTGTGTGTGATGTATTCAAAATTATTTCTGTAATATGTGTATTAATTTTCTCTAATATTTTGATACAAATTATTAATCAACATAATTCAAAAGTTTTTCTTCAATTTAACATTTTTAAAACTCAAATTTGTAAAGGTGCTTTTTAAAGGAAAACATTTTTCCCCAATCGCAGTCATTGGCACTTTTGGTGACATTTAGGTATTCTTTTCTTCTTTTACTGGATCTATGGTTACAAGGAATAAATTTTTCACACATGGAACAAAGAAAGAAATTTTTCAACACATACTCAATTTAGCATTATGACACTGATATTTATTGATATTTTATAAAAGTTTCTTTGACATAAAAACAAGTTATTAGATACCTTTTATTTTAACAACTTTTAAACATTAAAAAATATCTTATTTGTTTAAGTTTAGTATAAAATTTTCTCCTAGTGAATTCAAATTTGTAAAACTGTATTAAGTATTTTAATATATTTTAAATATTCTATTTTTTTTAACTAATCAAAATAATTGGGATGCTTAATTTCATATTACATGCTGCTTCATTGTGTGCTAAAAATGTGTAGTGAACTTGTTAAGTGTTCAGTATATTATAAATTTGTTCCCTTTAGTTTACTTTGTATAATATTATGTTCTCTCTATTTATTATTTATATATTGTTAATGTTCATTTCTATAGTTTATTGAAAAAGAAAATTGAATAAGATATAAAGGTGCTTATATGTTAGCAACACCACAACCAATTTTTCTATCAATCACAATAGTACAAATTCTTCTAATATAATACTTGAATAAGGATCTTTTCTTGTTATTTCTTTCTTTTGTTATTATATCTAGGTGCAATTCCTATGGCACTATATCAGCTTAACACAAAATTATCTGCAGTGATACTAACCTATAAGTACTGAAATTACAGTATTGATATTTTCTGCTTCAAACATTTAAACTTATTTGAAAATAAGTTTTTATATAAATTTGGTTCTTAAATTTGATTTTTATCATCTGCTGTAATTTTTTTTTATAAAAGTGAAAACAACTATGTAAATTTTTTGAGAGAAATTACAATTGACACATCTATTAATGTTGAATGATTTTCTTTTTTTCAAATTGCTTATAAATAATTTTTGTTTCTGTCTGTTATATTCTTATTATAAATATGATTTTATATTTTTTATAACTATTTAAATGCATACATTATACATATATTAATGTGTATTATATAAAAATTATTTTTAACTATGTGAAATAAATTAATAAAAATTGCATTATTTGCTTGGAAAATAAATTATCTTTACTAAATCTAATATGTTGTCTTATTTTTAAAGAATTCTTTTCCTTTTTTTCCAGCACAATTTCAAATATATCAACGGGAAACTTACTGTTCAATTTGTAAAAAGCACTTTTCATCCAAGCAACGATTGTTGAGTCACATGGATACTCACAAAGATGTCAGACAATTGCATGTTTGTCCCTACTGCTGCAGAAATTTCACTCTACATGACAGTCTCAAAAGGCATATTAAAACTGTTCACTCTTGCAATTCTAGTCATGACTATTTCAATAAAAATATCTTTTAAGAAATTATAAATTTAGGATTTTATAAAGGAGGATTTCAGTTTTTTTGAGGAAATTTTCTATAATTTATTATATCTATAATTATTATGGTTAATTTATCTATTTAATTTTTTATAATATAAATCATTTTATGAATTTTTGAGTTACATTTAGAAAGTATGATTTTTTTAAGATGTTATATTTAGCTATATATTTAATGAACTTGGTTTAATTAACTGATTAAATGTATTTAAGGGTCTCAGTTCTTTTCATAGTTTAGCATTTGTTTTAAAAAAGCTGATCAAACAAAATTCTTTTATCCATCTCCATCAAACTAAATCAATCATGAGAACAATATAATATATTTAAATCTATAAACTTAATAATTATAATTAAAATAAAATTGTTTATAATATAAATTATATATACATATAATTAAATGCAGTTTTAATATTAAATAATGTGCATAAAATTAAAAATAAAATCACCACTTAAGTTTTTCATAAAGCAATTTTCTTATCATTATTATTTGTATCCTCTATTATTATTACAATGATAAATGTTTTTATAATAAACCATTTGAAAGATATCAATAATGAGTCATGTCACAATTAAATTTGAATCAAACAAGAAAATTATATAAAAGGTTTATATGCTGGATGATTCCACCCTATTCTTTTCAATAACTTCATAACTAAATTTTTATTATTTTGATTTCATTTTTTTTCTGTATTTAAGTATTTCCTTTTTATCATTAAATGCTGTATATTTTTTATATTTTAAAAATTATTGGATTTATTTTAAAGTTTTGCCATGCATCTTCAGTGGGCTGGCCTACACCTTTATAATTTCAGTTAGATGCACAAATTTTTAGTAGAGGGATAAATTAATCTTTAGAAAATATAACTATCTTTTCTATAAATAATTAAGATTCCAGAGAAGTTTGCTATGCTCTATTAGTCTAACTAACTTTGTTTAAAATAGTTTTCACTAAGAAAATGTGTATTTTTATTATTTAAGAAATATCCATAATAACTTTTTACGTTTCTTACAAGAGTTTTGGAATTCCAGTTCCCATCTCTTTCAAAATCCCTTGATGCCCCATTCAAGTAACAATGCATGATTATATACTTTCTATCTCATGATATTATTCATTTAATTATAACATATAATTTTACATTATTTATTGATTATGGAAGAAATTATTTGGCTGTTTTGTAATATTGAATATAAAGATTTTCTTTAAAATCAATTTTCTTATACACATTTTTAATTATTGCATATTGAAAATGTATTATTCATCCAACCAAAATTCACTGTTTTAAACTTTGTTATGTTTGTTTTTGTAAATATATGTCATTATTTTTCAAATTTTGCATAAATTTTGAGATTTATTTTACTTATAAGTTATCTTTTGTATTATGAAATTTAATACTTAAATAAAATTTCATTATTGTGTATTTTGTATTTAATCATTGTTTTTGTAGTTATTGAATATACACTGATGTATTAAGTCTTAATAAAATCCTGCATTATTCATTTATTTCACAAATTGAAATATTTGCCTTGTATTGCTATTGCTTGCTTAAATAGTTAATTCTCAATGTCTTTGTTTCAGTCCAAAGGATTTATGCTAAAGACCAGATTCAATATTACATTGATAATTTTCATTATGTTTCTGGGATTTTTAGTGTAATTTATTTGAACTTTATAATTTTAGATCTAATGAGTAATACTTTACTAACATGAAATAATTTAATATTCATCTCTTTATTTTCATAACGACTTCAATTTTAAATTTCTCAATTTTTAATATTTAAAAATTGAATAGTAAAAAAAATTTATGCTCAGTATCATTTTTCGTGTTCAGTAAAAATAATATTTATAATTATTTTGTATTGTAAATTTCTATTAGTATTATATTTCTATTTCAATATTGTAAATTTCTTATATCCTTATCTGTTATAAATTTGTGATTCATAAATGCGTTTTTAGGATTTCTGCTATCAAAATAAACATTTCTTTATGTACAATTAAATTATAAGCATGTTTAGCAATGTATTTCATAATCTTTATAAAAAAGTTATTTTAAGGTAATTCTTAATGTGTTTTAAATTTTAAGTATAAGTTACTTAACTACCTCAATTTTTTTCTCTGTACTATAGTAATTGTGACATTGAAAATATAATTTCAAGTTTGAACTTTTCAAGACTTTATTTAAAACAGGTTCCCAACCTTTTTTTAATGCATTGATCTCTTATAAAATATCATTATTTTATATAATTTACTTCTCATTTTTACCATAATATATAATATTGTAAAATAATTGCATATGAGACATTTAAATAATAATTTAATTAAGATGTAAATATTGTTATTAATAATTATATTCCTAAAAAGTCAAATTAGACTTTGAGATAACCTTTAATTGAATTTTAGAATACTACAGATCTTTTTCAAACTTTTATAAACATTAAGTAATCACCTGAATTATATTGGGAGTTCCTGATATAAAGAGGTTTTATATTTTTTTTAAGACTACAGGTTCAATTATACAAATTTTACCACTTTTCTTCAAAATATTTTGATAAACTTTGAAATCAATGTAGTATTTTGGTGAAGTTATACTTTTTTAAAGTTTTGATTAAATGTTTGCTTTTGATCTAACAGTTTTTTTAAAAGGAAGAAAAGTTGTTGCTTATTTTGATTTCATATTTTTGCTAAAAAGATTTCCTTGTTTGAAAAGATTAAGATTTTATTTTTTATTATATTTTGATGTGTTTTTCTTCCATTCAATGCCATCTAAAATTAAATTGTAAAATTTTAAATTAAAGAATGAAATATTGACAAGCTCTAAAATTTCTTACTTTTTTAATTGATTTCAATTTATTTATTAAAGACTGCTTTATTCCTAAAATGTTAGAAAATTATTCTGCATTATTTCATTTAAATTATATACTTAATATTAGGTTTTGACAGAAAAATGAAAACATTATTTAATGACAGTAATTTTTGATGGCTTCGTATTAAATATCAAAATTAATTGAAATTTGAAAAGATAAAAAAATATTTCAGTTTTACTACAGTGTAGTAAAAAATGTTACAAGAGTAGTTTTAAAATTCTGAATTTAGACATAAAATTGTAAGAAAACTTTTAACTTGTGCAATTACGAATTATACATTCTAAAGTACTGTTGAAGAGTTTCATTTTGAAGAATCCTAGTTCTAATTATCTTATTTCAAATAGAATCGATGTTTGTGATTTTTGCATGATGATATAAATAGAAAAATCAAGTGATGTAACAGAAAACTAACTGCATATTTATTTTTTAAATAATATGTTTGCTATTTGTACACACAGAAAATACAATATAAGTGTATTTGTATAAATTGCAAATAAAGATGTACATTATTTATATTACAAAAAACTTTTATTATATATATATGTATAATATTATTCAAAAAATGTGTTTCACATTTCTTAAATAAATTTCATTCTTGCAAGTTTTAATAAAACTACCTTTATTGTGTTTGGTGAATAGATGTAAACTATGAATACAGAAGCAAGAGATAATAAAACAAAGTTCTTTAATGACATATTGTTAAACTGGTTTCCAAACTTTTTGTTAAATTTCAATTGCTGTATTCAAAATTAAATTGCAATCATCCTTTCTCTTGTTTCTTTAAAAACACAATGAGTTGTTTAGTTTTATTAACAGCTCCATAATAAGGATTTTTAAGGTTATAATGATATTCATTGCATTTATTTTTTGTTAAAGCTTATAGATTTAAAAGCAATCAAATCTATGTGTAACTAGCAACAGCCAATGATAATTCTGCTGCTGCAACATCATTTTCAAAAGAATATATGCTATATTGCCTCAACTATTTGTTAGTTACCTTATATTCAGTTGGGACTGATGAGACATGTTTTACAATGCATAGTAAAGTGTTATTATATCATTGGCTATATAGATTAGATTTTTCTGGGTAGCAATTTCTCTCATGGATGTGTGTGTCTGTTTAAAAGGCTTGGAACAAATTTCCTATTTGAATTCTTTTTATATTTTCATCTTTTTTTTTAACTCTTGAAAGAATTTTACTTAATTATTTTTATTAATTTGGAATGTTATGTAATGTTTCATTTAAAAAATTGTTCTGAATTTTTTTTTTTTTTTGGTCAATGTACAAATATATTTTTATATAATAATACATGATGTTATAAAACCATTCATCCTATTATGTTTATAACAGATGTTAATTATTAAGTAAACAGTATTTGTTAATGTCCAGTGTATGCAAAACTTTAACTGCAAAAGAGTAGCTTTTTGCCATTTTTTTTTACAAGATATTGCCTAGAAAATGTGAAAAATAAATATAAAGACATTATTTTATATTTAAAAATGAAAATAAGTCATAAATGTATAGAATGCATAAGGAATCAAACTCAATCAACATTGAATAAGGAATCATCAATTAACATTGAATTCATTATGTGGATGAAATGAAACAAAAATAGGTAATAAAGCAGTAAAAGTATTGAGCTCACTGTATGTATTTATCATAACTATTTCTCAGAAAACATTCCAATACTTTGTAATCTTTTTAAATAGTGTTTATGATTTAGATATATCCCATTTCTTGTCATTTCTCCTGCTTGTAAAATTTAAAATTAAATAGTGCTTACATTATATAACTGCAATTACTGAGACTTACCTGAAATTTTGTTTTTACTTCTTGGAAGCTATAAGTTAGTAATAATTAAGCTAAAGAGAAAATCAAATCATTGAATGTTCCTTAAAAGTATCGCATTTAAAAATATTTCAAATAAATTGTTCAATTTAGTTTTTTTACAAACTATACCTGTTATAAATGAATAAATTCATGCAGTTATTTTTTATAAACTATTAAGTATATTTAATTCTTTTAAGTTAACCTTTCTTTTAGGTTTTCACTAACTAGAAAAATGCAAATTACATTGGCAAAAATTCTATTTTCTTTCTTTATTAATTCCTCTTTTGTTGCTAATTTTAAAAACATTTTTCAAATAAAGAAAGTTATTCTAAATTATAAATTTCATCCTTTTAATAGTAAATTTTTATGAGGGATAATTTATTATTTAAATAAGTTATAATAAGTAACTAAATTAGATAAGGAATTTAATCTTATTTCCACATATTTTTAATTGAAACTAGTTCATATTTTTGTAATTAATTATTTTACAGTTTTATATTCCTTCTTCATTCTTGAATTATCTAGAAAAAGAATAATATTTGAGTAAATGTATTAATATTATGAAATATAATGAAAATTCATACTACGGAATTTTTACCAAAATTCTATTAGAAGAAAAACAAATAACAAATGTAAAATTTTGTTGCAAATCATAATTCATTCATTTTCTTTGAAATTTTTACCCATTATATATATTAAATATATTACCAATAGATATTTAAAAATATTTTAGAAAAATATAAAAAAAATGCAAAATATTTTAGTTATTCTGAAATTTATGTTTCTTTCAGTTTTAGTGTAATTAATTTTATGTGTAAAACAATATTGTTTTACTAATAACCTTAAATTTATTTTTAAACATAATTATAATTGTATTATTACTAGCAAAAACAATATTAGAGTTTATTCAATAGATTAATGCAATTCCACTGCAATATGCTAGAATTAATAATTTCATTAAGATTCTACTAATTTAATGGTCTGGTATGTTAATGAAAATAAGGAAAAGGTGTATAAGTGCTTAAAACTATTTTTAAATTTTAATAATTATACAAAGTATCACATCGTGATTAAATTTAAATTCAACTTTTCCATTTTTATTCTAAATAAATTAATCTACTAAAGTCATATTTTTCTTCTTCTATTAACACAATATCCTTGATGGGCCAAGGCCTTCCCAAGAACTTTCTTCCATTCCGATCTATTTTTAGCAATTGACCTGTCCATCTTAACTTGGGCTTACCTCCTTTTTCTAATTCCCAAAGGTTTATTAAAAATTTTCAATGTTAATGATACAGGATTCATTCTGCATATGTGGCCTGCAAATTTCATGCAATTGATCTTAATAAATTTGATGATATATAGATCCTTAAATAATTTGTACAGTTCAAAATTATGTCTGATGTCTCCAGACTTCATTTTCATTCACAGTACCAAAGATTTTTCTCTGAACGTTTTGCTTAAAATTAGTTAGCTGTTCTACCTGGGATTTAATAAACGTCCAAGTCTCAGATCCATAAGTGAGCGCAGATCTCATAATTACTTTATATAATGTGATTTTAGTATTTCTTCTGGTTAATTTAGATTTAAAAATTTATGTTAGCAATAAAGACGTAGATTTACTGTCAAAATTCATCTTTTGAAGTCATACTATTAGCTAAATAATTTATTAGTAGTTTTTGAGAGAAATGAGAATTGTTACTGCAACAAATGTATGTAATATATTATTTTTTATGCATTAACTATTTTTATTATGCAAAATGTGCCTGGTTTTAATGATGTCCAAAAGCTATGTTGTCTTTGATTTGTTATAAGTATATGATTTTAAATATTGTGCATTATTTTAAAGGCTTTTGAAATGCAATTTGATAAAAAATGAAAAATATTTCTTATACATTACAGATTTTATGTGTTACAGTTTGTATTTAATACTAATTTGTTCATTCATTTTTATCTAAAACAGCATTATGTATGTATATATATGACTTAACATTTTTCCTTCATATTAAATAAAATTTACATGATACATAACTGATTGTTTTGCCATAAGAGATCATAATAAAATTGTAAGCATATTTGTTCTTGTTTTCATTTGTTCCGACTTTGTAAATTGATACAATTTCAATTTCTTCTGAATTGGCATAGATTATTCTTTTATAATTTTTCAGGTATCATAAATTTTATTTCATTGTATTACATAACTAGCTGCAAAAATTAAAGAAATTTACTGATTATGTTGAAAAAATCATCTCAGTTATGCTATTTTATGTATAGCCTCTGTTTCATGTGAAAGAAAAATGTTTCAATTTAATGAATCTATAGTATTCAAATTTAATCATATGATTATGTTTTTCATAATCATTATGTAAAGAAAGTTTCACCCAGAATCTATATACATATATAATTAATAGAAGTAAATTTTTTTTGTCATGTGCTTATGGGAAAGTTATTTGAATGAAACTGAAAGAATTACATGAAACTAAAATATAATTTTTTTAGTTTCATTAATACTTGTAAAAAATTTATACAAGTTTTATGAGAAGACATTATCAGAGAGTGCAAGGCAGCTCTAAAATTTACATCTGTAGCACATTTTATCTTTATGCAATTCTGCATTAAATAGTGGTCCGTCTTGTGAATATAATTTTAAAAATATGTTGAAAGCTTATTTTAATATAATTTGTTTGCATTTTTTTATTTTGACTTACCTATTGTTTTTTATTATAAAATATATGTTACAAAATAAAGTATTTTTCTAATCATTTTCTTATTATTGGGGAAAAAATTGTTTAATTTTAATCAATTTTTCATTTTTATGAGTAAAATTGATAAAAATAACTCAGCTATTTGTAGATTGCCACTAATGTTCAAATTACAATTGATATTGTATAGTAATTTGAGACATAATAAAGGTATAGAATTGTACAATATTGTGAATATTAACTTAGTGCATTCAAATTATCAATTTATTGAAATAATAAATTTATAATAAATAATGTTATTAATTGATAATTATTTACTATGTATGTGTGAAAATAATTTACAAAATATTTCACTAAGTTTTATGTTTCTTAATTTTCAGTGATTAAGTAATTAACTGCTGTTGTATTCTTAATGACAAAAAATCTTCAGATATTTTGTGTAATCCAACTTATTTTTATTAAGTAAAAATTAATAATTTACATTGGTAGATAAAATTTATAAATTCACATTTGAGATAAAAATTGATTAAAAAATTTCTACATATTTTTTTAATACTTTCCCTTTTTATTAAACATGACTGACAATTTTTACAATCTTCTATAGATTCTTGTCACCTGGAATTTTTTAGACATTTTGTTAACTTAAATTGTATACACTTTTATGCATACAGTATTTTCCTAAATCACTATATTATCATTAAATACTTTTGAATGTAATTCATATTTGGTGCAGACTATTTTATGATTATTTTGTCTTTTTATTCTTAAACAACGTGATTCATAAATAGTTTATAGATGCAGTTATGCAGCTGTAAATTAAAATATTTTGAATCAATGTTAAGATAAAATAATTTTATATTATTATTAATTATAAAAAATGTATACATTTTTTTATGTTAACTAATTTCTATTAATGATTCAATGATGCCATCACTCAATTATATTTTGTTATATTTTTAACTAAATAATAACTTCTAGTTTATTAATTTTATTCAAATTGTAATAATATAAAAGATGTACAGTGTGTTAATATGAATTCTTTGTATGTATTTCAGAATTACCAATACAAAATGCATGATATATATAATGAATAGAATTTAATTATTTTTATATTTATTTGCATGCATAACATCCCATTAACAATTTACTTTAAAATCATGATAATTTCTTTGTTTTGATGAAAAAAAATTTAATGTTATATATATATATATATATTTTTTTTTTTTTTTTTTACTTAATGGATTTATTTTTATGAAATAAATTTTAAATTAATTTGATAATGCACAGATATAAATAAAGAAGCTACTAATCTTTAATACAATTCTATTCATTTTTTCAAAAAACTTAAGTAAAATTCTCAATTAAAGGAAAATAATCCAAGTCTAACTGCATTAATTTTGCCTCTTTGTTTATATATATCTATCCTTTTTTTCATATTTGAATGTTAATGAAAAGATTTAGCTTTAATCCATAAAAACTATTTCCACATTTTTTCATGTGTTATTATATTTGCCCATCCTTAGATATTGGTATCCATAGATATTAAATTTTACATTCATTGTAATATGACAATAGTATTTTTGAATATTGTATACATTTTTCTTATAGAATTTATCTATAATCTAAATTATACTTAAATATTTTATACTAAAATAATCTTTACATCAACAATTGGTTTAGTATGATGATGTAAACATTGTTTTTGATTGTGATTTTTCTAGATAAATTAATTCTTTTATTTATTATAATACTTATATATATACTTTCTATTTATATTTGTTTAATAAGAATAATCTGGTATACAAATAATAAGGAAATCATTTTATAAACAGATTGGAAATATATAAACATAATATTGATAATGATAGAAAATCCTAAAACCAAGGGATTTTGTAATTAAAATATAAAGAGTTAAAAATATTAAGTATTTGCAAAGAAGTCTAGTTTCATATGAAATGAGAAAATATTAGGTAACTATTACAATCTTAGAATATTTGTCTTTTTGCTTTGTACCACTGTTTCATACGTTTTTCTTGCATAAAAGTAATTGAAAGTATTTCATTGCAAAAATTAATTAAAATGCATAGGAAAAAAAGTAGCATTTTACTATATTTTTCTAAAATTATTATTTTTAAAAGCTTATAAATCTGAAAAAGTTTTAGCCGCTGCATTTGTTTTTAGTTTCTGCTGATGCATTTGTTTATTCAGATTTATACACATTACTTCATACAGATGTGAAGTAATGTGCATAAATCTGAATATTCTTTTGTTTGAGCATATTCAGATAGAATTTTGGTTAGTTTATATGTTTAGTTCAAATTTCTTTGTAACCTTTCTTGTATAGATGGAAGTATTTTTCATAACACTATCTTTTTTAGTTGTAGATTAGTCATTTTTGCACAATTCAATTGTTAGTCAGGTTATTTGTTTCTTTTATGAAGAATTTAGGAGTTCTCTTAAAATTAATAGGAAATTCTGATTGTGCATCTTTTTATTACCACTATTGTCAGAGAGACATCTGATCCATTTAATATTTACTGTTTCATTTTGTGTTGATATTTTCCTGAGTAAATAATAATTTTTTTTAATTATTTCTTCATGGCATATGTGAATGTATGTGTTAAATATTTTGTTACTTTAAAGTGCAAAATTTTTAATTTAATTGAATATTAACTATTAATGCGAAATTATGAATTTTGGAAATAAATATATTTGTGGCATGTGCTTAAACTGTTCATTAAAATTACTGGTTACAATTTATTAAAAATATAAAATAAAATTTTGCTGATAATTTGTAGTTTTCTAATCATATTGTTATAGTAGATAGTAATAAATGTGAATTACATTTCCTAGTACACAGTAGGAATTGTTCAAATTATAAATTGTTTTATGGGAATTATTGTATATTTTTAAATTCTGATTATTTGCTTATTGAAAGAGATTGAAAATCATATTTTTGAGTCTAAAATGCTAATATATTTAGTAACGTAAATGGTATTTAAAAAAAAGGATAGCGCAAGTTACTATTTTTACTAGAACAGGAGGATTTTGATACAGATATTTCATAATTGCATACTATACTTGTAAAAGATTACCTTGTGTTTATTATTCATCTTAACAGATTTTTTAAAATTATAAAAATAAATCGTTTTTAATTTTTCAAAGCAGTAATGATAATAGATTACTTTTATTATTTTTTACTTAAGTGTGCCTTTGTTTGGTATACATATATAGCTAATTTTGTTTTCTAGATATTTCTTTGCAGATAAAGTGATAAAACAACATAAATTTCATTATAAATATTTTACCATATTAAAATCCTAAAAATGTTTGTGAACCTTGTTTAAAATAAAAGTGAGTAAGTTTGTTGAATAGCTTATTTGTTAACATTTCTGATTCTTTAGAAATGTTTTAATTTCCCACATATCCTTTTTTTTTTTTTTTTCCCTCCCCATATACGATTTTCTGATGCTTAGAAATCTCAAAGAAAAATCAAGAAGTTATTTTCAAAAATTATTATCCTTCCTCACAAAAAGTGTTTTTCTTACAATTGTAATTTTAAAAAATAAAGGCAATTTTTTTTTATTTCAAAAATATTTCTGAAAGCATTTTAATTTTTGTTCACAATCAAACTAATTT
This sequence comes from Latrodectus geometricus, assembly GCA_026290005.1. Taxonomy (NCBI): domain Eukaryota; kingdom Metazoa; phylum Arthropoda; class Arachnida; order Araneae; family Theridiidae; genus Latrodectus; species Latrodectus geometricus. Next base: position 214,012 of record JAPDSC010116581.1, on the reverse strand, counting down.
TTATATAATAAAGTTCATTTCAAATATCAGATTGATTTCATAATATATAAACATTATTAATAATTTATATAAAAGGAAGTGTGTGAAATGTTTTCTCTCTTGTTTAACAATAGCTTAAAAATATTTTGAAAATTGAAAAATACTAGGTATTTGTGTTTTAATCAGAATGTAATTCCTTTAACCAATTTTTAATTTTAAAAAATTAAACAATAAGGAAATAGTATTATGAATTTAAAAAGAATTAAGACAGCATAATACATTCTGCCAAATCTCTGAACAAATAAAAATTTCCAGACAAACTACGAAGAACATAAATATAGACTACACGAAGAATATAAATATAGACTTATTTTTTTGAAGAATAAAAAAGTGTTATTTTTAAAGTTAGTTGAAATTATAAAAATACTATAGAACATAGATCCATATCCTGCTAAATTCTCTATATTTTCTTTGATTCGACTTCTTTTTTTAAAGGTGTTGAAATATTTTTAAATTTTCTGTTTAAAAAAAAATTTTAGATATGCTGTATGTAATTATATTTATATATTCAAAATGTTAAATTCAATTCACTTCTTTATAGATTTAATATATGAAATCTACTTAACAAAATGTTAAATTTTTCTACTGCTAATAAAGGTATCAGAAAAAATTATAGAATTATTTAGTTTCATTCATTGTTTAATTTATCTCTTTATGGTCACCTGGCATTTAAATTCTTATTCAGCTAAGATGCACAATTTAAAGTTGGTTCTAAACTAATACAAATACACATTTCTAAGATTGGAGTCAAACTTTTAATCACACACACGTTTCACACATAGACATTTGTTTTTAAATGAATTGAATCCATGGTGGGAAACGTGTGATGAACCATACACTGTATTTCATATATTAATCTCATGTCCTGATTTTAACGTTTACATTTTATATTTTTTCAAACTAATATTTTAACTCTTTATGATTTGGTGGGAGAACCAACCCACAGAAACCTTTTTGCCTTTTTAAAGGCAATTGGTTTTATTTATTTCATTTAAACCTTATGACTTTAATATTATGAATTTTATTTTTACTTTCATTTACTATTATATTTATTTAGATTTTAATGTATATATATACATTTATTTTTTTTGTTTTAATATTTTAACGTTGAGTTGGGTTTTAAACAACGTTTTATTTAAATTTAATTTTTGGCGCAGCTTGTCCTTTTGGGATCTTGCGCCATAAAACCCAACCAACCAACCAATCAAACTTATAATCTGTTTAATGAAAGAATGTAGTGAATACTCTTGAGTTAATATTGTCTGTTGCATCTAGACTTATGTTTATATGCTATTCAAAAAATACAGTGTTGTGTAGAATTCTATGAACTAAGTTTTAATTAATTCAGTGTTCTGCTGAAATCTAAAATTTTTAGCCTGTTGTTTTATAAAGATAAATTAATGAGAAGGACTATAGAAAGTAAATCTGAATTTAGAAAATCTCTATACTTCATTCCCAAATAAAAAAAATAATTACATGAAGAGAAGGCTTACTATGTGTTGTGTTTAAATACTATTGCGGACCTGCAATATATATTCATACCTATAAAAAGTGATCAGAACCAGAAATAAGTGCATTGAATAATTATTTTCTTTTAAAGTTGGCATCTGGTGAAAAAATAATTTTATAAATGAATATTTATAAAATTATTTATATTATGACTGTTACAATGTTTCATATATTATTTATAATATACTAAATTAATTTCTGTAGTTTTAATACAATATTTTATGATTGAGATTGTGTTTTCATTGGCAGTGTTTATTAGTTTTTGGTATTCATTGTGGTACATATTGCAATTTGAATTGTAATAATGTGCAATATTAAAAAATCTTATTGGTTTTCATTTTAAAAGAAATTTATTTTAAAATATTGGTTTTATTTTATTATTCTTGGATATTATATAAAAATTATTTCTTTACAATACAGCTGCATTTTGATTTCTTTTCAAAGTTTACTTATCTATTATTAATTAACTTATTCAATTAAACTTAATAGAGTAATAAAATATGTAATTTTTGATTTCTTACAGAAATTCAATACCTGTCAGTTGGTTATGTCTTTAAATAGTTAGTAATTCTACAAACTATCTAAATTCAATTTTAAGTAATTAGTGCAGATATTTAAACAAGATTATTGATCTCTATAGAATCATTATATTTATAAACGTATAGAATCATTATATTTATAAAGACTGCTACTTATAGACCTCAGAACAGTTTATTTTAGTTTTGATATAGTTATTCATATCTCTTTACAATCAAATATTATCTGAAATTAATTTGATTTAGCATTTAAATGCAAAGCTCTTTTATAAAACATTTAAATCCAAAGTTCTTTCATATTATGTCAACGCAGAAATTGTTTTGGATCATTCTTAGAAATTACAGTAATTTATTTCATAAATTACTTTTGTTTATATTTTTGCCTTATAAGTCTCCATATTTTTATTAAAAATATCTAAAATACGTTTTGAAATCATTTACAGTTAAGTTATATCCAATAGATATTAGTATTCGTGTATCATTAGAATTTTGTATTTTAATTTTAAAAATGAATATCTAGAATTAAAATTTAAATACAATAAAGATATTCAATATTTTTTTACTTGTTTCTGTTAATTAGTATTTTTTACTTATATATTGTATTTGTTAAATATTTTGTTTTTGAGTTGTCAGATATTTCTCTTATTTAATATGTTTTCTTGATTTTATTTTCTGTGATTTTTCCTATCAAAATGTTATTTTATTTCATTTCTTTATTAAAAATATTCTAATTTATCATTTTCTTAAACTGGCTTCATTTGAAAATATTCCTTAGTTCAAATTTCCTTGTGGATATAATTGTATGAATTGTTTTAAAATATTTTTGAAGCTATATATTTATTTTTTATCATTAATTTATTCATTGAAAATTAATTTAAATTTGGTGCACAAATTTGATCATGCATCATAGTGCTATTTCCTTATTTTAATAAGTAATCTCATACAATTTAAGATGTTAATATAAAAATATTTTTAATGATATTTCTTTTTATTTTCTTACATATTATTTTATAAAATGCAATAAAAAGTAACTTATAATTGTATTAGACTTTTATTAGTATAATTGTATTTGTGCACCAAATCTAAATTAATTTTTTAGTGTTTAATATTATCATTGTACATTTAACTTTATATTTCTATGTGCAATATCTTTAATCATAATAATAAAAGTTTTACAAATGAAATTCAGTTTTTTGAAAACTTTATGCTTCTAACTCTTATTATTCATTAAAAATATAGACTTGCTGATGTTTAAGGAGATTAAAGACCTTTTCTATTATTTATTTTATAAATATATAACTAAGCAATTCTTATGAAATTTTATTAAAAGTATCAGCTATAATTAAATTTTGTAATTATATTTTTTTTAGTTTCATAATGTAATATATAATACAATGTCATCTTGTTCATTTTAAGAATAAAATAAATATATTTATTTTGTTAGATTGACTTGTATATATTAATTTCTGAATTGATATTATGTTACAAAATTTTATATGTTCTTATTTTGATATATATTTAATTTTATTTTATACAGTTTTTCTTATCAATGAGAATCAGTGTGATCTCTGCGGAAAAATTTTATCTAGTAAACAGAGGAAAAAGATGCATTTGCTGTCTCATAACAAAATGAAGAATGATTTTGTTTGCAGTGGATGTGGTAAAAAATTTGCTTTCTGGGAAAACTTTTTACATCATAAGAAAAGTTGTCTTCACTTTTGACAACATAATTTTGGTAGCTTTTAAAATAGACATAGAAAGACTAATAACAATATAAAGTCTATCTGTAATTATATATATAAATTATTTGTGAAGATTTAAATTTTTGTGTTGTGTATGCTTATTTTTAATATATTAACCTTACTTCATGATTATGATGCAACTTATTTACAAATTAATTATTTGCGCTGAGATTGTAAAATACCATTATCATCATGTAGTAAGCTTGATGGAAAAGTTCTGAATGATAGTAGTTAAACCTGTATTTTGATGTATTATATGGAGACAATCAATAATGTGTAGAAAGTGTACATCATTGACTTTTGTATCAAATAAATGTATTTATTATGTGGTAGTGTGTGTAATGTTGTTGAGTATAGTCAATATCTAAAATATGTAATTTTGTTTCATTTAACTTATTTAATAACTCCTTTTAAATCATTCATATAAATGTGACATATATGACATGAGTAAATTAGATTATGATAGGGTTAATCATTGTAAGTTTTTCTCTGGAATTTTCCAACAAAAAATGAAGTTGTTTCAATTTTTAAGATTGGGACAATCCACAAATTTCTGTGATTTTATGATGTCTGTCATCTCAAATAAATATCAGATTATAATATAGCTTTTATGTTGACATGGAGTGCTCAAGGATAATTTCATTTTTAAACTGTTTAGAATTTTTAGCATGAATTTTTTTAGCAACTATTACAAAGATAGTGTAATTAGATAATCATATATAAGAGAAAAATATTATTCTTTTGTTCACAGATAAATAACTAAGTTATCCTTAAAGAATTACTAAGTTAGCCGTCAATCATCTCAGTGAAGACTCTTAAAGATGACAGACCTCTAATCATATGATTGCATTGATATCCTTTTGAATATGAAGGATTGTTTTAACAAAATCTTTAACTTAGCTTTTATATTTCTTGTAAAACTAGAGAGTAATTTTTTTCATTAGTATTAATTTATATTTTTCTTTAAATTATGTAAATTATTTTAGATTCTCCAATATAAAAGCTGCAGATTTAACTGTATTTCTATTAAATACAAACATTTCTTCATGGTTACTTTCTTGAAGGAAAGTTTGAGAATTTATATATTTTTAAATTTCTGCTTGATCATATATCCAGACAGAGTACTTGCAAAAAATTTTTATTTTAATAGTGGACAAATGTATTCAAGCTCTTTGAAGTGTGTTTAAAGCTATTCCATAGCATGATATCTACTATTATGGGGAATGATTTTTCTATTTGAAAAAAGTTTTAGAAGCAAAATTTTATTTAACTATTAAAGTAATAAAAGAGTTATTTGATTGGAAAGTGTAGATATTTTTCAATGTATAATTTTTTTTGTCAAGTCTATTCCTTTTAACATTATATAGAAACATTTGCTTATGATTTTTGATAATTAAGTACTTTAGCAGTTTTTGAACTGATATATCAACCCATTTAAACTGACAATGATAATTTACATTGAGTTCAAAATTTTACAAATATTTACTGTCAGTTTCAAATAGAATATAAATAGTATTAGTGATCAAATTCTTATAATTATAAATAGATAATATTAGTGTGCTAATATAAAAAAGCATTCTTGTATTTTTTTAAATTTTTTTTAAGTTACTGAATGTGAAAGAATTTATTTAAACTATCAAACATTTAAACTACTAAAAGGCTAATGTGAATACTTGTTTTTTAAATCTTTATATATAGTCATGTTTTTGAGGGTTGTATGTAAAATTGTATTATTTTGCTTTTTTTTATAACAGCAAAATGTATTCATTATATAATGTTGATCCAAAAATTCCATATTCTAATATGATATCAAATTATGTTTTAAATTATACTTATCTAGTATAATTTAATACTTGATAAGTATTAAGTAAGTGTTAAATTATAATATCAATTGTATTAAAATTATATCAAGTATTCTTCCATTTTTAATTTTATGTAATCCAGTACATTTTATTTTCTTGCGTATTATGATTCTTTACTTGTATTAAAATTTAGTGGAGTTAAATGTTATTTCAGATATTTGGTTTTAGAATATAAACAGTGGAGTTTTTTTACTTAATGATTTTTTATTTGAGTACCTACAATGTATTTGTAGCTCAATCAGATCAAAACCGACATTTTTGTCCATCACTGTAGCTGATGAAGCTGAATACTATCATAATACTCGAGCAGAATGAAGGAAATGCTGAGGGGTATGTCAATTTTTATTTGGTGTGAATTAAAATAGGACTTGTATTAAAAATGTTTTCGTATTTGTTAATAACTAAAGTGCCACTAAATTTTTAAAAATTAAAAATTTTTATATAATACAAAAAAGGAAATGTATTTTATTTTTGGAAAAATATAAAACGCCTTACAAATATAAAAAAAAATCTGTTGAATAGGTAATAGGTATTTTTTAAATTTATTTCTAAAAAAAAATAGAGACATTAAAAAAAATTATTGTTTTCTTTGTTTCAAATGCATGTGTTAGGAAAAGTACATTAAACATTTATGGATAATCTTAAAGTAACTTTGATTAATTTTAGAAAATTTAAAGGTATTATTAATAGCAGCTAAAATTGTAGACATTAATAATACATTTAAATTTTCTTAAATCATTGTATGTAAAAATGTATTTCTTAATCTTATAAAAGTGTCTGTCTTAAAATGATAATTGGCCTAATAAGCTCTTAAAAACTATTCTCTACAAATATATTTAAAATATTCTGTAATTTTTATATTCTTTTGTACTGGAATATTTCTTTAATTATATAGTTAATGCAACATAGTAAGTTATATTACCTTTTAAGATTTAATACATTTGTATAAATACAGAATTCTTAGACTATAGAAAATTTCATTTGTGTATGAGTAATTCAATTGTTCTTTTTATATCTTCATCTTGTTCAGATAGTAAGAAAATCAAATGTGTGGTTTTCGAATATAACAATGTTTTTATTATTATTATTATTTAATGATACATCCAAGAAAATTTTAAAATATAATAACATGTAATTTTGTTGTATTAATTATTAAATTTTTCTTAGAAAATACATGAATATCAAAAGTCTAAAATTATTGATACTTATTATTTATTATTGATACAAGATTTTTAATTTTATTATTTAATTGTATTTCAGTTTTCTCTTTACCAGCTACTGTAGTTGATAACTCCCAAAATCTTAGTCTTCTTTAACAATTTTTGGACATTTTTATCTAGGTCTTCTCCTAACTGTATTTCCTATTGATTTGTATTTGGAGATCCTGAATATCATGGTGGGGAATTCATATGGCAAATATGACCAGCAAATTTTATGACATTAATTTTAATTTATTTAATTATCAACCTCCCTGTATATTCCATAAAACTCATTATTGTATCTATGTCACTGTACACTATCAACATATTTTTCAAAGGGTCTAGAAATATTGATTTTTTCCCTAGATTTTAAGACAAGAAGAAAGGGTAACTTCTACTGTCTCATTAATGTCTAATGAATGATAATTTCATTTGACAAAGGGTCATATCTTGGAACTTCTATGTGTTTTTTGTAAAACAATTTTTCATTCTTTTGTTAATTATTTCTTTAGCAGTGTGGGATAGTTTTAGCCATAAACCAAAAGTAGCTGTAATCTTTAATATAGCACTACATTGAAATTATCTGTATTTTAATGAATTCATATTAAGTTATAATAGTTACTATATTGTAAGAACAAATATCTTATTCTAATACAATATCCAAATGCTCTGTAATTCATAATATACAAAACTGTTTAAAAAATACTGTGGTATAGAATAAGTGTTAAGTGCAAATAATTTAAAGAAATTAGGATATTGTTTTTGTGAAATTAAAAATCATTTTTGTTGAGAAAATTAGAATTACAATTAAAAAAGTTTACACATAAACAAATACACTTCTGAACAAAGTGATGAATCTCAAAAATAAAATTACATGTTTCAATTCGATTTTCTTTTAGAACTATTTGCAAATAATTTGTAGTTTTTTTTTTTATCATTTGGACACAAAATAATTGTTCATAAAACATCTGCAGAAAGTAACTTTTATTATTATTATTGTTTAATATAATCTTGTAAGTTCTATCTTTATTTATATTGAATAAATTATTGAATTTTATGATTTAAATTAATTAATAAGATAATCACTAATTTGAATTATTAATTTTTTAATATGATGGAAATGTCTTAAAAACCACATTTTTATGGTTAAAATTGCAATAAACTTAATAGTTTATTAACAATTATTATACACACATTCAGAAAAAAATGTTTTCTTCCTTATGTTTATAGTTTTAACTCTGCTAAGAATTCTGCAGTGAAAATTAAATTATATTTATACATATTCAAAGCATTTAGGAGGTGTAAATAGTAATTTATAATAGAATAATCTCAAATAAATTGATGAAATCATAAGACATTTTTTACCATTAAATTTCATGTAAATTGCAGTGCTTCAGAATGTACAATCACTTTTCAATTAAATGTTTTTAACTCTCATTATATGATGTAAATAATTAATATGACTCTGTAGTGTCATATTAATTATTTACATCACCTAATGTTCTCTATTGTGTGGCATTGGGATGAAAGTAAGATGCCTGTTCAAGTATGTCAAGCTTTTCATGTAAACATGGTCCTTAATTATAAGGCACTTATTGCTGCTAAAATTTAACTCATTAATCAGTTGAGACAATTTTGGCCATTATTTCTCTTAATACTTCTTTTATTTACTTTATTTTAAACAATGAATTGACAATTTTTGTCACTGTCAAATGTGGTTTTGCTTAAGAAAATATGCCATCTTTAATAATCATTAAAACTCATGATTGGCTGATCATAATTTATAGCAACTTAGAAAATATGTGTTCCAAATTTTTTTAAAGTTTGACTAAATTCTTTAAGATTATTTTATAGATTTTCTTTATGGTAGTGCTAGAGATAAAATTTTCTTTATGGTAGTGCTATTATCATAATTTTCTTTATTTAAAGGCATGTAAGAAAAGTTTAGATAAAATTCAGTTTTGAAGCAATAATGTCTACCAATCATTTTTTAATTTCATTTTAATTAGTAATTCTCAAAATAAAATGTTATCAATTTAATTTCTTTTATTCTCTTATATAATAACAAAAATTCTACTTTTTAAATATATGAAATGATACTACTTTTAATTCTACTTTTTAAATATATGATGATGATATTTTTTCACATATTTTAAATATTGTTTGTTCTTAATCTGAGTATATTTTTATAGAGTTATTATTCGAATTTAAATAAAAATTAATGTAGGAAAATGTTTACATTTACAAAAAAATTAAGTTAATCAATTTTACTTTAAATATTACCATCTTTTTAAGACATATGTTCATTTTATTTGTTTTCATCAAAATGTAATGCAATTGTAACTTTTGCAAATGCGACATTATTAAAAACTATAATTTTGATACTTTTGTTTATCATTTCAACGCTGTTTAAATATACTTGTTGTGTGAATATATATTATAAAATAAGTTACTTTTCTTTTAAATGTAAATTATTGATGTATTTAAAACAATATTTTTGAATTTTTTACTAGTTTTGTTTATTTTTATCTGATGTTTTAAAATAAAATATTTTTATATATTAAATTGCAATTCAATGAGCTTAAAGTAGCTGCAAATTTCTTGTGTATCTTAGTAAACATTGTGTAAAAATGGTTATTTATCAGTATTATTTCAGACAGATAAAAATAAGTTTATGTTAAGAACTTCACAAATCTTTCTTGAATTAAGTTATCTGAAGTGTGAGACAGTAAAGCCTTTTTTAAATATACTAACAATAATTTTTCTAAAATTCTTTTGAAAAAAATTGAAAAAAAAGTTAAAAAATACTTCTAATTTTTTTTTTTTTTTAATGTATATTTTTTTTATTTCTTCTCTCAAATCCTATAATTACTGATATGTTAATAACGTCACTAAAACCAATTTGCCATTTCTATGTTTTGTATTTAAGTTAGTGTAGAATATGATGATTTTTAAAAAAAAGGGCAATTATTGATTTAAAATAAATCTTACAATATTATAATTTAGATTTGCAATCAGTAATTCATCTTGTGTCCCAAATCTTGCAAAAAGATATATATATTATGGATACAGGTAAAGTTATGTATTATTTTAATCTCTGAATTAATCTATAAAAAATTATTTTTTGCAATATTAATTTTAATGCAATAAATTATAAATACATTCAACTAAATCTAACTAGATTTAGTTGAATGCATTCATTTAATTGTTTTTTTTTATTTAAGTTTATTCTTTTATTTAAATTATTATAATTTATTATTTAAGTTTATATTCACAAAATTTAAAAGTTTGTATTTAAAATCATTTAACACTTACTTAACATTATTTTAAATAAATTATTAAGTTATTAATTGAATAACTACAATTTTGAGTTGATCTTAAATTTTGATGCTTTTTATAGATTTACAAAACCTTTCTTTCCTTATTAAAATGAAACATTAATTCACCATGATTATGAGTACATTATAAAATATCATTTAACTTATATATCATTAACTTTTTTCAAAAATGTTTAATTATTCCAGTTTTACTAAAAATATTTAATTATGCAATTAAAGTATTTTAGTTGAATAAAAAATGACTATTGTTTTAGAGTTAACTTGTTTTTATTTCAGTTTACTTATTTTGCGATGAAGTTCTCTTTTCTGTTGCAAAATGTGAATTTCAGTTAATTATACATAAAATAATATGCAGGACACAATGGATAATTTGTTATACTCTTGTAAATAATATTTTTGTTCCTATCTTAAAAAATTGAATATTAAAAGTAAAAAATGTTTTTGAGTCAGAGAAAATGTTTCATTATAATTTTTAAAATTGCGAATGTAAATGTTTACATTTGTGTGTGTGTTAATTTTCAATTATAATTCAATTCATTTCATGAATTATTATTTTTTATGTATACATAGGTTATACATTAATGTGTACAAATAAAATAAATTTTCTTAGAAAAAAGCATTATTGTATTGAAGTTGGTAAAAAAATGAAAACTGTTAGTTTTTATTTATTTCAAATGGTTTTCAATTTGAAAATTTTTTTCAAATTTTCCTAATATTTTTTTTATTTAGTTTTTATAAAATTAAAATGAAAGATAAATGATTGTAATCAGATGCCAAAAGTAGACTTAATAATAGACATTTTGATGCAGGAATTTGATAAAAATTTTTAATTTATTCATCTTTGTAAGAAGAAATTATTTCATTGAAATATGCTTAACTATTGAGCAGTTCATTTATCAAAAACAAAATTTTCCTACCTTTCCATATAATAGAACCATAAGCTTTATTGTGGGGAATGAGATGGGGGCATTAAAAAGGATTTAAGGAAATGAAATGTTGAATACCCTTAACTCTTTTTTAAAAGGAAATTAAATTTTGTATTCATCTTTGAATTATCACATTTTTCAATTTATTGAAAAATAGATGCATGCAATTAACTATAAAAAGTGATTTTTTTCCCATTTTAAAACATTAAAAAGATAGTAAAACTAAACTTTTTAATGTTTTAAAATTATTTGGAGGACATAAATAAGCTCCTTAACAATGCTTTGTTTCAGGCTCAGCAATAAAAATTATTTTTGTTAATTGCATTGCATTTTCATCAATTTTCATTTTTATGAAAAGTTAAATTTTTCTTAGAAACTGAAACAGATTTAATTAACTATATGATCATAATTTTATAAACTCATAATAAGGTTTTTCCTTTCATTTTATTATAATTATAATTAGATTTTAAAATTTAAGTAGAAACTGAATAGGTTTTATAAATTATTTTCATTTTGCTTTTTGTTATGTTTATACCATAAATATTTGATTATTTTACTTAGTTTTTCGATTACGTTATTAAAGAATAATTCCTTGAAATATGTTACTTGATTAATGAAATATATTTGATTTTGTTCATAATATAGAAAAAAATGTTAATAGGTTCCAGACTATCTCACTGTAATATCATTTGGCATGATTGTTTATAGATGGACAGCATGATTGATGTTATGATATTCGTAATGCCCAAGTAGGTGGAATATTTTCTACATCATAATTTTTCATAAACAGTGCATCATTAAATTTATAACTCTTGTGGAAACACATCTAACAAATTATTGAATTAATGTTTTAATTAATTACCTTAATGTTTAACAATATTTTATTTAATATATTTAGCTTTTAATAATGAATTTTATGTTTCTAATTTTTTAATAATTAAATGGTTAAGAAATTTGCCAAAAATATTTTGTTCATGCATGTTACTATTATTGAGGTATTAATAACTGTTCTAAATAGTTAAAATCGGAGATATTAAAAAAATATAATGAAAACTGCATAAGCAAAGTGCTAAGAATTTTCAAAACTTGTCAATTATAGAGAAAACTTTATATATAGTCAAACGAATCAACAATGAATGGTCAAATCATACTTTGTGGTTCATTTTCTTAATTTTTATTGAACTAACTCTTTCATAGTTAAATTTTTTGTTTGAAGTGCTTAAATTCTATATGATTAATATTATATTTAAATATGTTTTTCAAAACTTGTCATTCACTTCCTATGATTTATATATTCGTGTTTCCATTCTATTACAGATATCTGATTTTGAAAATATTTTTATATGGTCAAGAGTTTCTGTAGCTATACATATTACTTTCAGAAAGCTGAATTTCATTTACTACTGTTCTTTTGTTTTTTAATAAATCATATTTAAATACATAAAATGACATTTCTGGAAAAATTTGTTAAGCATTTTAAATCATCTAAAATAGTTAGGGGTTATTATGCAATTTTAATTGCATCTAGCGTAGAAACATCATCAAAAATTTCATTAAAGTCTTTAATATTTGTCAGTCATTCTTTTATATATAAATTATTTCTGCATTTATTCCTTTACAAATGCTGTTTCAAATGAAAGTTTTAAAACACATTTATATTTACTGTGAATTGTAAAAAATTGTTTTTTTAATTATGGGTGCAAAATTTGTTTTATATAGGTAATATTTCCATGATTAAATATACGTTTTTCATATTTTTATTTAATATTTAAAGTTTGTGTGACAAAAAGTCCAGGTTAATATTACTAACAAAGTATTCCATAACAAAAGCTGTTACAAATATTTTTTTAAGTGTGACTAATATAATTGCTATAAAAAGCCCAACCCAAATAGTTTGTATTTTTTTTCAAGCATTCTACCTGATGATATGCACTTGAATTGGGGCATTTCTAACTCTAACAGAAATCAGATAAATATGTTGATCATTATAATCTAATGTTTGTCTTTAGAAAATGAACTGTGACATTAAGGAACAAAATAAAGTATGCTTTAAGCTCATTGTTACATTTATTAAAATTATGTACATCATCAAAATGTTTACATCATGAAAACACTAATGTTGTGAAGTTGGTTATAGAGAATATTGCTTATTTAGAAATAAATAGTTTACTTATATTCAATCTGTTGTAATAAATTAGTAATAATATGTTGATCAAACGTTTTTGATTTTCCATTGATTATATCCTCCTTCTTGTCAATCCTAATTTGATTCCGTGTTATTCATTCTTATTAAATTATATTCCTTTTAAATATCATGGAAAACAATTTACATCAATATTCAGATCATATGTATATGAATGTAATGAGATTTCTAACTATAACAAAAGCAAATAAGTGTAGGTATAGATAATTATACTGAACTTCCGAATCTAATAATTAGACAAAATAAAGTATACTTATAATATATTATTGAGTATAATAAAAATTAAGAACATTAATAAAAAATGCTTCTTTAAAAACACTGTAGTCAGTTAAAAAGAAATACGTGAATATTTCTCTTTTGATAAGTAGAATAGTTCCTCGGTTCCTCAATATGCATTATTTTACTTCACATGATTGTCAATAATAAAAATTTATTTTATCACATGTTGAATAAAATTTCATGAAATATCATCAGAGATAAGGCATATTTTTATATATTATTGAATTTTTTTTTATTAATATCTATTATTCCTTTGCAAATTAATTGAATATATAATAATTGCTTTATATGTACAATTGGTTAGGATAGTTAATCTTTTATGAATATAAATGAAAACATAAAATTATTCTTTATTGAAGTGACTGCTGTTATTAGTTGAGTTTGTATTGTTTTTATTTTTATAATTACTTACTTAGAAGGGCTATTATAATTACTTAGAAGTTGACAATAGAAGTGTTTAATTTATAGAATCCTGCCAGCATACTTAAGACCAATTTATTTCTTATAATACTGAATAGTAGTAAAAGCAAAACATTTTAATTGCTCTTACCCATTCTCCATTCATTATCACTCTCATTCATAATTTTAACAAGACACATAAGCCATAATTATTCGATGAGAAACTTTAATAACCCTTACATCTAGCAACCTGACTTTTTTAGAGATGTGCTAAAAAGTCAAATCTGCTATTACTTCATCTTGCTGTTCTTCCTTAATACATGACAATTATGGTGACTGGCAATCAGAAACTGCTGTCACTTTTAAGGGTAGTCATGTGCAGCAGACAATATTATCAAGACTAATAAGTGAACACTTGAAATGCCTTAGAATTAACCGAGGCAACAAGATCTTCCCCATGTGCAAGAAATGCAACATAACACACTTTATCCTTGAACATCTACTTTCCTGCATAAGACTAGACAAAGTGGGCTTGTTTTGTAATTCTTTTCTTGTTTTGAACTTTTTTTGTTACTTCATGGTCTCGGATATCTGGTTTAATCAATTGGCTAACCAGATAGAAAAAGAAACAACAACATAATTATTTGAAAATAAAAATGATTTTAAAAACGCTTTCTATTGTAGAAAAATAGAAGTAATTAAAGGAACTTGTTAAAGTTTCTTCATATATAGAATACCCAAGATAGCAACTGAATGGTTAACATTTTGTTCTTTAATTCAATAGTTCTTGATTTTGCTATTTATCTCGATCGTAAGATCATATTAATTGTACTGATTTGGAATTCACTATAAAGTGCCGGTCTCCATCAAGTTAGCTCTCATATTTAAAAAATGATCATAGAGCAACAAACCATGATCAAGGGTGTCACTTTTCCAATTTGGGGATGGATTTCCATCTTCTGAAAAATTTTTAAGATAAGCTTTCTGTTCAAAAAAATTTTTAAAGAAAATTTTAAGTCTAATCAATCTTTTGAATCAATACATGAAAATGATTCAGTTTAAGAGAATATTCAAAATTAGTTTTATCCATAATTTAGCTGGTCTTCAGAAAGAAATTTAACATCCACATCACACAATCTGAGTACTACTGTGATGAGACTAATAGTTGCATCATTTTTAGAAATATTAAAACTTCTTGTATGTGATCAAACTACTAAACACAAAGCATTTTCATAAAACTTCACATAAACAACTGAATATAAAATAATAAATTCAATCTTATTTTGAATTTTTTGATAATGACAAAAATTAATTTCTTACTGCTCAGTTAAGTTCTGAAAAAAATTTTTTATCAACCACAATATATATATATATATATATATATATATATATATATATATATAATGAATAAAAGAAATGAAAATGCTATTAATATTTGTAAAGTAATAAGCTATTTACCCAACCTTGTTAGATTAGAAAGTATTGTGTAGAAAAGTTTTTCTGAAGAAAATATCTTTTGATAGAAGAGGGGGATTTTCAAATTTAAGGGAATATGGTTCATAAATTGTATAGTTTTTTAAAACTTTGCTTTTGGATTTTTGATGAAATAAATTGGGTAGCACTAATTTATTAAACTGCAGATCTTAACTGCAAAGCAAGTTCAATTTACTTGACTTATTAAAATCAATTTAATTTACTAACTTAATTTACTTGACTTATTGAAAATATTTTGCTAAATGTACTTCTGCATGAGAGCTTGGACTGAAAAAATAGTCTTTATTAAGTCAAGGAAAAATGGTATTCAAATTATATTTTCATTTGAGAAGAAAGAAATAACTTTAAATTCATATGTAGATATTTTACCTATTTTGGTAAATAAAATTTGTTTAGAATGAAAATCCAATTTTCCTATAATGTCAAATACTATTTTTTTTTTTTTTCTTAAATAAAAACCTAAGCAATGCATGAATTTTCACTATCATTACTTTGTTTATTTGATTTAAAAATGTCTTTTTAAAGATTCTTTGAGTAGTATGGGGTAGAATAATTCATATTGGGATACATCTTATCAAATGCTATATTTTTGATTTAAAAAAAGATCGATATATTAAGAAAAATACTCATGGTTAAAATTACTATTTGATTTTCTTGGATAGCTTATTGGGAAGCAACTGCAATGTCTTTTATGTACAATCTTTATTTAAAACAGAACTTCCTACACCAACTTTTGTTATAGATGTCCTTAAAAATAACTTTACAGAAAATTATCAACCAAAACTTTTGGGATCTTATAACCTTCCTTTAACCTTGCTCCAGAAAAGTCAGCAACTATATTGTTATTTCATTTACTCTAATATGTGGAAACTAATTGATTGTCTTATCAAAATATTTCAGTATATTTCTCATCTATTAAT
This sequence comes from Latrodectus geometricus, assembly GCA_026290005.1. Taxonomy (NCBI): domain Eukaryota; kingdom Metazoa; phylum Arthropoda; class Arachnida; order Araneae; family Theridiidae; genus Latrodectus; species Latrodectus geometricus. The sequence goes on along the minus strand of JAPDSC010116581.1, from coordinate 197,566 downwards.
CTGAATTTCTGGAATTATAAAAAAATTTATATTAATAAACTATAAAAAATATATTCAATTATCAAAAATATTGTTTAAAAGAATGACTTTGCAGTTGAAACTATTTTATCATATTTTGTGTTATTTATTTCAAATTTGGGACTTTATAAGCTCAAAAAATTTTTATTACAGCCTCATTAAACAATTTTCATATTTTTCTTTCTATTACCTTTATATGCTTGTGAATGCTTTTCTATAATGATACTTTTCTTCATTTTGATTTTAGATGATAGCATATAACAATTAAGCTCAAATACTTAAATTCACTTTATGTAATTACAAAAGTGGAGTAATGGCAAGCTATAAATCAAAATTTAATAATCTGTATTTCTCTCCATTTGTCATTAATGACTTCTTATTTAATAGCTGTTCTTACTTAATCTAACTGATTTGTATCATGATTATTTGATACATGTAAAAAATTAAGATATTTTACATGAATTAGAATTAAATAAACGCCCTGGATTTTAAGGAATGTGTAAAGTATAATCTCCAATCATCTTTTGGACAATGCTTGCAAGAGTGATTATTTTTGCTATTTTTTATTTTCATTGTAGAACAAAACTAGAAATATAATATCCCTGTTTTATTGAGTCATTTGTCATATATATATAATATATTAATTATGAAATCAAAAAATTAAATTTTATATCTTAAATTTTCATCTTGCATTCTTTTTTCATTTTTTGTTTAACAGTTTTTTTTATAGTAAATATAAAATTGTTTTCTTCTTTTATTTATATTTTTTAAAAAAACGTGATTTTAGCATGTGAATAATTAATTTAAGATAATAATTTAGAAGTAATTATTGTAATTAAGGAAAAAATTTTTAAAAATGAAAAAAATAGTTCACAAGTTCAAATGAAAAAATTTATGTTCTACTATAAGTAATCTTTTCTAAAACAATTTTTTTTAAAATAAAATGCAAATTATTAAAATGTACATCTATTATTGTGTTTATATTTTCCTTAAATATTGCAATTTCAAATAAGTGCAAAAAATATTATTCATTTTGCTAAAGTATAAATCTTTTAATAAACCCTTTTTTTATGTCTTAAAATTCATAAATGATATTTTATGTTTGATAAATTTGAATATGTATACTAATACTGTCTTTTATATGCATCTTTTTTACAGTTTAGAATTCTATTAATCCCAACTTGTTTAGATTTTCTATAAAGCTCTTATAAACATTTTCAGCATAAACTACAAAATTATATGAACTCGTATTTGTAAGATCTTTAGTTAAGACAGAAATATAAATTAATGCCAATTAAACTATGCACTCTCTTAAACTTTCTTTAAACATTTTATGCCATTATTCTCAATTTATTTTTCTTTTGTTTTAAATGACATATAAATGCTAGAATTTCATTTTATAATAACTTTATGAATTATTATTATTGCATTTTTAAAACATTAAATTTTACCTTTTACAGCATTATTTTTATGGCTTATATAGTTCAGCATTTTCATTTGTCTCTCTAGTTAGTATAATTTTATTATTAATATGTAAGCATTTTCAAATATGTGTCAATAAAATGTCAATCTATTATTGTTTCATATTTTGCTGTTTCTACAATTTTTAACTCTATAATTTTTCTAGAAATTAAAAAGTTTTTTATGCCTTTTAATCTGATATATTCCACTGTATTAAATATTTTTAAGTTATTAAAATTTATTTGTGTGTCTGTCCCAATATTGCTATTATTAAAATCTTTGATACATTATTTGTCTTTTAATGAATGATAAATGTATGTTTTTTGATTAGTCAAGATACAAAAATATTTATTCAGAAAACTTTTCCATAAGGAGTGGTAATTGCTTTATAAATTTAAAGAACTCCATCAAAACATT
>JAPDSC010116581.1:168141-195660 GCA_026290005.1 Latrodectus geometricus | reverse complement strand
TTGGGATTAGCAGGAAGAGTTTAATTTTTCCTTTGTGTGTTTGTTTGCATCAATTAAAACTTGTTGCTTGCTGAAAATAATTATTTTGTTAATCCTAAATTTTTCACATGATTTACTCAGTATAACAATTTTGATACATTTCATATACCCATTAATAACATTTCATAGTGTATCAAATTATTATTAAAAAGTTTTATAAAATTCACTTCAGTTTCATAATGTTCATTTTGTATTAATTTTGTTTTTTTCATCTTAGTAATTGCTTTTTTCTTTTTAATGAACTGTACATTTTAGACATTTATGGTAACTCTTAAATTAAAATATTTTTTTATAATTCTTTATTTAAAAAAATTAAACTAATATTGAAAATATTATTACATGAATTATTTTTTAAATACTTTTATATAGCAAACTTAGTAAAATTATTGAAATGAATTGATATAAATGAATATTTATATATTCCAGTAAACATATAATATATTATTTCGGTTCATAATTATTTTTATGTGTTTATAACATGCTTTTAAGTTTGAAAGGTACAGATTAATTTTGAAAAATTCTGAGACTGCTATTAAAAATACTTTATTTTAGTTGCTTAATTAAAGTGCAGTTCTTTTTTATTGAATTAATTAATATAAAATAGTTTTAGTGTAGTTTGTTGTATAAAATTGGTATTTAGTGAATGAAAAGTAACAAAATTTATCATTAAATTTTTTTCATAAGTTATAAATTCTTTTATAACGTACAAGTTTAATTTTTGTGGTATTATTTTAAATAAAAATCTTATATTTCAATTTTGTTTGAAGATATTAATTTATTTAACAGTAAAAAAATCAATTGGTGAAGAAGCATTTATTTGTATATTAACTTATAACTGTATAAAAGTAGTATATTGCTCTCCTATCAATTTGCATAGTTCATCAAATATTTTTATATAAATCATCTCATTTCTTCAAAATTAAAATTAATCAAAGGATATTAATTTCAGGCTCTTGGAATATTGAGACATTAGACTTAAAGAACCTTCAGTGTCACATTTGTGGTAAAATTTTATCAAGAAGACAAACTTTGAAAATACATATGCAAACTCACCTGAATTATAGAAATATATTTGCATGCAACTTGTGTTCTGCTGAGTTTATGTGGAAAGAAAGTCTGAATAGACATATGAAACTTAAGCATGAATTGTGTTAATTCTTTTAATTAATAATCAAACAAGACTGCAGAACTGAAATTTTTTATGAACAATTCACAAATCTTCTAGTTTTGTATTGAAATTAAGGTGCAAAATGTCTTCATGAATGAATTTTTAGATGTATTTATTAAATTCATTTCAAATGTGAATAATTTAGATTTAACATTATAGTGTTTTGTTTTAATGCAATGCAACATTATTATTTCTAGTATAGCAATCAATTAGTGTATATATATATATATCTATACAATATATTTTATATAAAATATTTAGTGATACTTCTAATATTAACTAAAAAAAATTGCATCTTATATTGTACAAACATGTTTTTAAATTATTTCTTATTATTAGTTATTGTTAAACTCCTTATTTATTTTATAATATTATTTTGATGTAAAATATTTTTGTATTAAATTATTATGAATTTTAATTTTAACATAGAATGAAATCATGAGAAATTTCATAATGTTAATTGTATTATTTTCATGGATATTTCTTTATTATTGTCATTTATATGATCTAAGTTATTTCTCTATGTGGATGTGTATATAGTAATTATAGAATGTAATAAAGCAATAGAATTTATTTCCCTAACATTTTTTATTTAATGATGTATTAATAAATATGAATCTTAATATCAATGGTATTATGCAATGATTGTAATTTCTCAAATAGTAATCATTATTTCTCAAACAGTGATCTGTTACTGATTTGCAAAATTTTCTTTTTTATAGGTCCCAATACCTTAAACAGTTTTAAGATTTTGTTAAGTTTTGAATTTGGATTACTTAATGTGATAAAAATTATGACAGTTTATTAATTGTTTTCTAATATAAACAATAATGAATATTTTATGAGTTGTTAAACTCTTTATATATTGTTTTCAAAACAGTTAAAATGTTAGAATTTATGTCTCTTAAATTTGTTTGTTAATTGTGATCAATCTAATGTTTTTTATTATAATTTTGGAATTTGTTTTCAGTGTTTTTATTATTTTTTTAAGAATTTCTAATGTTAATTGGTAAAGTTTAAATATTGCTTATAAACGAGTGTTTATAAATTTATTTGATCGATTTGCTGAAAAATTTTAATCGCTAAAATATTTTAATTCTTGCTATGTTGAAAAAATACTTCTATATAAAAAACCAGGTAATTAATGTTTAAAATTTATGTTTAGAATCTAACATAAAATAATTCCTATTGCTGAAATACAAAACAAATAAGGAGTATGGACTTATATTTTCTTATGTTATTTTTCCTACAAAAGCCAAATAAAAATGTTTTCTTGAATCTGCTGGATAAAAATTCTTTAACTCTTATTTCATAATTAATTGATGTATCAATTCTAAATTCCTATTTATGACTTTGCATTATTAATGAATAGTCTTTAAAGTATTGATCTAATACTCTCAATCTATTTCTTTTGTTGTTATTAAATGGAGCATGTGGAATATAAATAATGAGATTAATGAAAAAATGGGGAATCGCATGGTTCTCAAGCTTTGGAACATTTCATTGCTCATGCTGTTGACAAAATTAGTCATTTTGCATGCCTTTATAATTTTTTATAAAAGTATCTCAGTTTTTTTTTATATTGAATGTAATTCATTTGCTGTATCAAGTCCCTTAAAAGTTATATTTATTTTGGAATTAAAAAACTAGTTGAGAATCAATTATAAGGAGACATTTTAGCAAGTAGCCAAAAAGTTGATAGCTCTTGACATTTGAAATTTATTAGCACATTTTCTTTCTAAAAGAATTTTCATAAGTAATTGGCCATATTCATATACTTCCATATAGAAAACCAGATGTACATATGGAAAAGCTGCACTTATTTCCCATTGTTCAATAGTGTCTGAGATCGTATCTGAGATTTTCTGTTTTGAAGAACATGGTCCTACTACTGTATTATAGTAAGCCTCAATAATAAACTACTTAAACACTGTTATCTGTTTTCCATTATAAAAAATAAATAAATATGGACATTTAGTTAATATAAGCATAGCTGCCAATTTGTACGATTTTTAAATGAATTGTAAGGTCTTACTACTTAGGGACAAAAATGTACTGATTGTCTTGATAGTATAAAATTGTAGTTTCCTTTCCAGTACAATGAGCGGGATTAGTTAGTGATAAGTAGACATACCATGCATGTAAAAATCTTTAAGAAATAAATGAAAATAATTGATATTTTTTCCCCTCTTTTTAAGAAAACATTTATGATATAAGTATTGAAATGTATTTTAAAAGGAAGTTGATATCTTTCCTTTTAAAATACATTTTTATCCATGTTTAATATAATTTGATTCTAACTATGTTAATCATTGAATAATTAATTTTGGTTAATAAAGGATTATTTAAAAGTAAATATATATTTTTCCGAATGTTGAATTTTCTTTAAGTATTATAAGTGTAATCAATCGGAACCTGTAGCATGTAAGTTTCATTTTGTTGAAAATGTTTCTTAGTATAAACAGTTAAACATTATTTTTTAATTATAATTAACAACATAATAAACATTATTTTTTAATTGTATTTACTATATTTATTTTGATTACAGGTTTGTTTTCATTCCTGAGTAAAAATTTTAAATGGTGTTACAGTGTATGTAGTTAAAAACATTGTATAGTTTTAAAATTTTAAATGTTGGGAGATGTGTATGTGACAATATAAATTGTCTTTAATTAATAATCCTATGCCAACTATAAAAACTCCTTGCTTACTCGGAAGCAAAAATATTCTGAAAATTTGTGAATTAAGAAACAATTTTTATTTACAAGTATTTTAATGTTTTGTTGAATCAACAAAATATATATTATCATTTTGTTGTCTTTGTTTAATATTTTTTTGTGCTTTATTTTAAAGATTTGTACTATATCACATTGATAAGTTGTAAAAAAGAGCACTAAAAATTAAGATAATTTTTTTTTCTAATGATACTGGTTAGCTTTTTTATAATTTACATCAAAATTTTTCCATTTGGCCACAATGTTACGAAAAGAAAACTGTAATGAAGTTCAATTAATTCTTCATATTCTTTGATGAAGAACAAAGTGTTCTTGCTTTTATATGGAGGGATTTTTGTTCACTTCTGAGTTTTTAATTCTATTTGATCTTTTCTGTAATAAGAAAGTAGTATTCTTGGAATCCGTTAGATCTCAATATGATTTTCATATTACTTATTTTGTATTTATAAATCCAACTCTGTAGTAGTTTTGGAATGGAAAGCTCTCAGACTCTATTCCATGGATAATAGTGATCAATTATTTTATGTTATTATTTCATAATTGATACATGAATATTTTTAGTTCTAAAATTTGAGTTGATTTAATTCTGGAAAAAAGTCAATGAGTTAACTCTTTAAAATATCATAGTTTTCATAAATTGAGTTTTTTGAATTAAAAGTGTTAGCAGTGAAGGAAGCATAGCTTGTAAGTTAAAAAAAAATTCTATCAATACAATAATCTTATTATATGTGTGAAAACAATATTGGGTGCTTGTGAAATTCCCATATTAATGGCTTTTAAATAATTTGTTATTTCAATTGATATATTTTACTAAGCATATCATTGTCTACCGATTCTTTCAATGTGCACTTTACATTTGTGGAATTTTTTTTAAGAAAAAAAAAGATATAAACAATTACTAACATAATTAATTCCTTTCAATTCTTTGCATGAGATTACTAGCACTGATTGTCTTGTCTATTCAACATTGCTTTTGCATCGTCAGTGAAATTTTCCTAAGAAATATCTTAACTTTTTAATTTTTAAGGAATTGAAAATAATTAATGAAGTTTAATGCCAATGGGAATACTATTGTATAACAAATTATGAAAATTTGATTTGCATGTTAAAAACATATTATTTGGTTAAGTGAATACATTATTTTCACTTAACTAGATAATATCTTTGATTCAAAGATTTTGTTACTTTTTGACCGCTCTTATAGTTTGATAATAATCAAATAAAGTCTCAGTAGTTTTTGATTCACCTTAATACACTTCTTAAAAGAAGTGATTAATTTTCTTACAAATACTTATGGTATAACTACTAAATATCTCAAAAATTTCAGTACTTATTTGAATATTGATATATTTGGTTTTCTTGTTCATTCAGAGTTTACAATCAGACTCACAATTTAAAATGTGTGTGTATTCTCATTGAAATGATTTTTGTACTTTTCTTGATTGCTATATTAAGTTAATTGTAAAAGTGATTGACCTAAATTATTTTACGATTTTTGAACTTTGATAAATATAACGTAGCTGACTTGAAATATAATAAAATTTATTGATTTCATTTATGTTCAATCAATTAAAACGAAGATGTAGAATTCAATTTTCTTCTATTATCACATAAAAAAGCATATTTTTGTATTTAGAAAATGCAAGTAAACATTTAACATTTGTAAAGAATGTTTCTTGTGAAATTTCAATCTAGGAAAATATTACTCTAAACCTCATTGTCCTTTTGAAATACATTATGTTGCCTAAAGGACTTGTGTACTTATTGCATTCTTAGAGAGGATGCTTTAATTGATTGACTACAAATCACTTTTTGAGAAATACTACAGTTAGCAAAAAAAAAAAACTAGTAAAAATTCCACCTCTTATGTCATATATAATTGTCTTATTTCAGACTTGGATGGACTTCAATGGAAATGTTCTGTGTGTGGTAAAGACCTTTCAACAAAATATTCATTAGCAAGACATATGCGGCGTCATTTTGAAGAAAAACCATTATATTCCTGTGAACTTTGTGGATTACAGTTTTCATGGAAAGAAAGCTTAAACTTCCATATGAAAAGAAAACATCAAAATACTTCTAAAACTATTATACTAAAAACTCAGTTAGGAAGCTAAAATATAATTCTTGTTTTTAAATTATGTTAATTTGTTTATTAAATTATCTTGAAGAGTTTATTAAAATTTTAATTTGTTTGAAATTATTTAAATCTATGTTAATTATTTGATTAAATGTTTTTATTCAGTACTGTAAACTGAAATGTTGTGTTTCTTATACTTTTATGTGTTTTTATATATTTATAAAATGTGTCATAGTGCTCAGTATGAAAAAATTGGGATTAAATATTAGGTGAATATTTTATTATTCCATTGTCAATAGATAAATTATTTAAGAATTTGGGAAACTATTTTTCGTTGTGGTATGAAAAATCATTTCTAAACTATATTTTAACATATTGCAAACGGATACTTCTTGTTGCTTTAACAAATTCTTATTAAAAATTTTCTAATCCTACAATATCAACATAAACTTTTAAAATTCATTTTAAACTTGCGTTATCAATAATTACTTCTCTATTTCTAAATATTTAAGAATATCTATATGGGGGAGGGGGATTAAAATGTTTGAATTCGTCAATTTTTTTTCTTTGAAATCTTTATTGCCAACATCATTAACTTTCTCCAAAAATATTGTATGTATACTTATGGTTTTATATACCTTTTAAACATTACAATTGTTAATTTTTCATATGTTTGCAATGATTATTATTTGTTTTTATGACTAAAAGACTGATTTTATTTAGTTCCTAGTGGGTGGGTTTTTTTTAATTTAGTTGCTAAAATATTGAATCTTGGCAATTATGTTTTTTATAGTATTTTTCTATAATTATGAAAAGCACTTGGGAAAGTAACTGCAATATTTAAATTTATGAGTTTTCAAAATTATACTAACTGAATAATTATTATTATTATTTTTTCATTTTAGTTGCAATTTTCTATTTATACACTTTTAATGACAGTCAAAGTTTGTAATTGGATAATAATTTATTTTGCTTATGATATTTTTAAAGGAAGGAACACAACTCCAGAATTTTCTCAGTATATGTAATTGGAGTATAAAATTTATAAAAGTAAATGAAAGATAAATTAAAATGTTGATTTTGATTTATCTTTCCCTCCTGAATACAAACTTTTAAAAAAGAAAATTGTATGGAAAGTAATAAAAATATTACTTTCGTTTGCATAAATTTACACAGAAATCATTGCTATTTGTCCTTCAATGCAAGTTTGTGGGCTCAATTCTAATATTGAGTGCTAATATTTGTAGTGGATTGGATCCATTTTAAACTGTAGGTCCTGCTCTAGTATTCAAATTAAGTTATGCAGTAGGCAGCAAATAAAACCTTCATTAGCTTTGCCGACAGTATGCTAATGAATGTGTTTGCAAGTTATAGCAAACATACCCCTTATATCTCATTAGTACTAATTTTTATTATACTATGTCATGAAATAATTAACAAATTAACATTTTAATATTAATGCAAATAATATTTTAAATATATTGTAACATAAAAATTAAAGTATAAAATTATATTAATTTATTGCATGTCAGTTACAATAAATCAAAATGTGATTAATGGTGACTTGATTCCATGATTTTTGTACTTCAAAACTTTGAGATTATTAAATTTACTTTATACTCTCTAAATCTGTTATAGTTTCTGAATGACTTCCAAGGTTTGTCACTGTGATTAGTCTTGTGTGATCATTTGTGATAGTTTTACAATTAAAATTACTTCAATAGTTGTTTATTTTCTGTAATTTCAATAATCATTTAAGTAAATAGACGCAACATATTTTATTTCATAAAAGTAACTAAATGTATGTAACAAAAACTATTTTAATAATTTTTATGGATAATTTGTCAAATATTTTAATATAAACAGTCATTGTTTTTAATTTTCCAGCCAATTTATTTCTAAATTTAATTCACTGAATGATATAATGATTTTAAATTAGCGTTTTTGTATTTAAAAGTTTTCTTAAACATTATTATTCATCCTTTAAAAATAAAATAATGTAATAAACGTAGTTGATCTCATATACATTATTCTCAAATTATGACACTGACAGAACTTTTATCGTAAATAGAACTAAATTTTAATAACTGCAATTTCTGAGTAATTTTCATAAAATATTATTTTTAAAGTGTGCATTTTATCTAATGAAAAAATAACTATAATTGATATTTTTAACAAAAAATGTTCTGTAATTATAATTTTTATGTGATAATATATTGAATAATTATTGCTTATGTATCTATGAAAATATCAATAAATAACATTTCATTCTTATTTACTTTATTTTAATTATTTTTAAATACAACTATTACTAAAAATCTGGCATTATTCCTTCAAATTATGCTTTAAATTTTTTTCTATAGAAATATGAGATATATTGCATGTCATGTGATTGATATTTAGTGTACTTGTTCTTGAAAATAAATTGTTCTTCAAACTTTCCTTTTCTTAAATAAAAAAATTTATATTGCTCTGTAGCAATGTGTTTTTATATCAATTTTGTAATGTTAAAAATTACTTTTTTTGTAAAAATACGATTTTAAAACAAGTATTCATAAGTATTTTTAAACATTCAATTTTATTTTTTTATTATCAATATTTTTTTTCCCCAGAAACTTTTATAACGAACTATTAAAAATTACAATTAACCAAGAAATAATTTCTTATAATTACAAAACATTTCTAAATATTTTTATAATTAATTATTATTTTCATTAATATAATAACTACGATTAAATGTTAGCAATGTATATCGTTTACAAGTTACATTAACCATAAATATTAATGGTATAGAAGAATAATTTTGTAATTAATTCTATATTTTATATATCATTTTATTATATCTCTCATAATTATTCTGATTTAAATTAAAGCTTTTGCATTTGCATCTTTTTATTATTTTTATTAATTGAGGACAAGTTTATTATATCATGTTTAGTTGCATTATAATAAATAAAATTACAAGTAAAAAATTGTTTATTCAAATTTTACTGAAAGTAAGTACTGTCATTGTGTTAGAAATCAAAAGAGAAAAGGATAGTATTTTCTGTAAACAACTTTTAAAATTTACTTTTATGCCTGAGTTTTACAAAAGGTCTGAAATTATTAAGATCAAAATTTTACTACTTGTTATATAATAGATATAATAAAACAACCATAAAATGTGTTGAAGAAAACTTGCATTACTTTATATAGTTTTTGCAAATTTTTATTACAATTATTTTGTTATTATTAACATTAATGTTGATGAATAGAGCCTTTACTCTCATTAATATTAAACATGTACAAAATTTGAAAAATCATATTTTGCTCAGCAGTCTGAAGTATCTTACTACAAACAGGATTTATTAAAAATAATATTTTATACTTTTATTTTGAATTAATGAGGAAAAATAATTATTTTAATTTTTTATATAAGTTTACCTCTTATAATATCTTAATATTGTTTTCTTTTTTTTTATTTAGGAATGAGTTTATCGCTATTCAAGACAAAATGGCAGTGTCATATATGTAACAACTACTTATCTAACAAGTTTTCACTTGAAAGACATATGTATAAACATTCAGAAGTAAAGCAGTACTATAAATGTGATATTTGCAGCCAACTTTTTTCTTGGGAATATAGTTTGTTACGTCATAAAAAGACTGTTCATTGTGTATTACGAAGCTAAAATATTTAGCTGATAGTATAATTTGAACCTTTAATAAAATAACTATGAATTATATTTTAATTCTGGGAAAAAGCTCCATCTTCATTTATGTACAAAGGTAAATAAAAATGAAGTTTCCTTATGAAAAGAAAATCCCTCTCACTTTTGAAAAATTAAGATTATAAACTTGTGAAATATGATTAGCTGTCATTTTATAGGCTCACATTATATTCCAAAAATAAAGATTTTTCCTACTCATGATAGATTTACATGGAGATAATTTCTGAACCTCTGAAATGCTACTCCAAATTGAAATAATTGTTTCTCTTCCTCATAATTTCAAGAAATTTTTAAACAAATTTTGAGCCATTACAAAAGGTAATATATTATACCTACAGATGATTTCAGCCAAAATTTTAAGATATAGGTATATTACATTTACGATATATAAATAACATTGGTATTTTATAGTTTATTTATTTTTAAAGTCAATTTTTCAGTTTCACAGCTCCTTACTAAAAATATGATAAAATTTTGCATTAGAAATTTAAAGGTAATACTGTTTTATCATATTTTAATGTGTAGTCCAAATAGTTTGGTACATAAAATACATAAATCTTGTTTTGTAATATTATTAATTATGCATGTATATAGTGATGAATGAAAGGAAGAAATGATATTAATCTAGAAAATGTTAGTCTGTGAGGTTTCTTGATTTAAAAATTTCTTAAAATATTTTATACTAATAGGTAAAAAAAATCTACAAATGAAACATGCATAAATTATTTTTTATAGTGCAAAATGAGCAATTACATTGCTGGTTACCAAAATTTCTACACCAAGGAAGACAAGAGTTATCACAACAAAATTTATTTTGAAAATAACATGTTGACCAAGTATCAAATCATTAAAAAATTATAGACTTCTCTGTGAAGTGTGGTTCCTGTCAAAATCAGTAGCCACCATTGTTGGAGATCACCGCTGTCACACACCTCGGCATTGATTCAAAGAGACTTTAGATGTGTTCTTGGAGTACAGCTAACAGCAACTTTCACACATTAAAAAATTTGATCTGGTGCGGCAGCTAGCAATATAATCTGGGCCAATCGTTGAGCAACCATGGACCACGTGTTTTCTATCGGCGAAAGATCCGGATAGCGAGCCGGCCAGGGAAGCAGTTCAGTCTGGCGATTGACGAAGAATCCTTGAAAAATAAGTGCCACTTGTGGTCGCGCATTATCCTGTTGAAATATGGCTGTGGGCAAGCACTGAAGGTGTGGAAGGACAACTCGCTCCAACATCTCGGAGATGTAGAGCTGTCTGAAGTACAGGCAGTGCGTATTAGAGGAGTGCGAGAGTGATATCTAATACCGTCTCATACCACATTATCACTGTTATGCGCACAATTTGCCTGTCATCACGTTAAGGGGTGGACTGAGGTGGATGCGATTGAACACGTCGGTCCGTGGTACCCTCCTGCATCCAACGATCACATATCGCATTACAATTGTTGGTTTCATCCAACATGACTACCGATTACCCTGAAAGATATTCCATAATCTCGATAGGCCACTATCCTTCCTCTGATGAACTCAGTTACTTGATCATGAAAAGGATTGCTGTTTTCTATGAGGTATAATTGATCTTATTTTGAAAAAATCACAAGAAAAACACAATTGCCGAACTTGAAATCATCGAAATTTCCAATCCTTAAATAGCGCTTTGAAGTTGCGCCACTGGCGCGTGTGATCTGTGTCTGCGCTGAAATTCTAATTATTTGCATATCTCACCTCCGCTAATGCATGTTGAAAATTTCATGTTATTTGCATGCTTCTTTCAAAGTTGCATTTACGGTGACCCGCAGTTTAGAATGTGTTTGAGGAAAATCTGCAGCTTTATGTATGAAAAACTGTGCTTAAATATGTTGTGTTTCCTTAACAATAAATTCATTATTTTGAATGTAGAAACTAAGGATGAATTATCGTTTTTTGTTTTTATACAGAAATTAATTTATATATATTCTAATTATACAAAAAATTAAAATTTCATAATGAAGACGACATGAACAAGATATTAAAATCTTCATATTGAATAGATACCTCGACTTGTGAATTTTTTTATAAGTTAAATGCATTAATTTACAAGTAAACAAGAAGGTAGTTTTTATCTATTTATTATTTTTTTTAAGACTTGTATTCTTAAATACTTCTTGATATTATTTCTGCTAAAATTAAGTGTTGTACACTTTTGGAATATAGATGATTATTAAAACTTTTTGCATTTTAAAAATTAAGGTGAAATTAATTTCGTTATTAAAACTAGGAGAAACAAAGGCATGTTACCAATGACGAATTGTTTAATAAATATGAAATTCGTTCCTAATGGACCAAAGGAAAAGGATCGTGTAGGCTTAAAAAATTGCAAGTTAAATATATATGAAGTTTTAATATTACATTTTAAATTTATGTAAACGTCAACTGAAACAGTGTCCCTAAAGAAGGTTTTATGAAACCAATGGTCAGTTTTGGGTTAAATTAAAAGAATCAAGTTAATCTGATAGACCTACATGGATGACGAATGTGAATTCATAATGGCATATCAAGAATAAACTAATATATCGAGCAAACAGTTTTCAAACGTCAATTGGAATAAGTTTGTCCAACTGACGTTTGAAAACTTAGCTGAAGAAATTAGTACAGCACACATTTTTCAAATATCTCTGTATTTGGTACAGTAGTTACACTGCATTTTGACAGTGTTTGAAAACTAAGTAATAAAGTCATCAGAACAATGCGCTGTGTGAAAAGGTGTTAAGATAGTTCATGGAAAACTTTGTCAGAGTCAAGCACAAGATTCTGTTGATAGGGCCCAATCAGTATATATAAAATATTTTAACTGCATAGACTAATGATGCTGATAAATCCTTTGTACCGTTACCCAATAACACTACATATCACTGAAGAATAAAGTCCTTACGAACACATATTTTTCATTTTGTAAAAGAGGAGGAATAGCAGTCTTTTTTTGCTTGACGAGCAATTCGCAAATATTGAAACAAGAAACATTCGTTACAACAGTTATTGTTTTTAAGGAAATTTGAACAGTAACCATACTGAAAATCATTCCAAAGAAAAAGAATTTAACATCTCCAACAACTCACCATGTCATTGCATCGATGCCTGTGAGCTGGATAAGTTAAATTGCTATAAAAAGCTACAGCTAAAGAGAATATTCTCCTGATAGCTATGAAATATTCCGAACTTAGAAAAGAATTTTTTCTTAAGCATAAATTCCACGGTTGACTATCCGAGCACAAATTCCTGCTGTTAATCGTGGCCGCGCAGATCACCGAAATAAATGTGTCGGCTATTATTCAAATAGAAGACTTACTTCTAATATATATATAATACCCTCAATCATCTTTATACTTCGTTATTTGTATATAATGTGACAAGTTACCTTCAATAAATGAGATTTCTCAGTAAATGTGTGATAGAACCAGCTGTAGCTAATTCAAGAAGTGGGAGACACACTATCATTACAAAGGAAAGTGTTTCATAACTAAATACACATTTGTAAAAGCAAGGGACTTAAAAACTTGGCAATTTTAATTGCATTAAAGTTATTGCAATAAATAAGATTTTATAATCAGATAATTACTTTTTATAGGTACTTATTTTCTCATTTTTAGGGAGAATGTATTATTTATTTCAAGTTTAAAAGTTAATTTACAAAAGCTTTTCCTTATTTTGGTGTAAACCCTAATGCATTTTAAAGAAATCCGGTATCCTTGACAATATAATTTAATAATTCTTTTTACTAATTAAGTACATAAATTAATAATTCTTTTTGTTCGATTAAATGAAATATGCGATTACAAAATTTTTAATACTTTTGATTTTTAAAATGTTAAACAAATATACGCATTTATAATATATATAAAGTAATCAAAGAAAGCATTGAAAATTTTATTGAAATTTCAATAAAAAAATACGTAAAAAATATAAGCTTTCGACTTTGATTATTATTATTTATTTTTGATAAAGCGAAAATCTGAATGAAGGGTTTTTAGTGTGCATTCATAAATTTTTATATGCTAAGTATAATACTTAAAAAGTCTTATAGTGTGCAGGTTAACTGTTTTTCTAAATAATAGCAGCGCACACTATGTATTGAAACTTTTTAATTGAATTTTATTACAAATAAAAGAAACGCCAAAACGTCGCCAATACAAAAAATCTCAGAGAGAAGCAGTTTCTGAACTCGTCCGTTTACATCGTCAGGGAAAACGTGATTGTACTCTGTTGTTTACCGTTCGCTATTGTTCGGAGGAGATTGATACATTGCTTTTATTGAGTTATGTCCGAAGAACACGCTGCCCATTAAATTTGTATGATTCCTTCCTCAAACAGGAAATTATTTACCGTGTTAGCAAGATGTGGCCAGTATTCTTCATCCATTAACATGAACATCTCCAATTGCTGTAGTATATGAGATATTAATAGTTCTGAGGATCTCATTCCTATGTCGGTGACCAGTCAGAGCTCCATTTCGAATTATATGGAGATCGGCGCAGATCCTGGAAGTCAAACTATGAAATTCCAATAGCTTCTGCTAGTTTGGATTATGCTTCGGCTAACAGCTTTTTAAGCTTCTTATTCGGTTAAATGACTTCGTTGAAACATCGCACTCATTAAAATAATGAGCTTATTGAAGTCGATCAACTTGCTTTACATTAAGATGAAAGGCAAATCTTAAGCATTGGTACTAAAGCGTTGAATGTCTCATGGGAAACACAGTCAACCCAAGCTTCAAAAATAAATCCACACAACCACACATATTTTTGAGATATCCAGATTATCTCATTCATATACAGATATCTACATCACATCCCTGAGATAGCTGAAATCCAAATGTGTCCATACATACCTAAAACTTAAATGTCCATTATATGTATCTATGAATATCATATAATAACACCATTTAGACATTGACATTTGGATACTGCAAAAATATCTCATAGATGTCTAAAACTCCTGAAAATTGAATATCCAAATTTCGTAAGGGCTAGATATCTGAAGGACATCAGAAATCTTGATATCGTTCGATGTATACATTTTAGTTATTTGTAGGATATCAAGCACTGGATGTCATCTGCATATTCATAGAAAGCTGTACTTTCATAAACAAAATGAAAAAATTCTTAAAGCAGCATTACTACAAATTAAATGATAGTGGCAACAATCATGCTAATTAATCTCTATTTTTGTTAAATTTACGTATCTAAGATTCAAGGATAATAAAGCTACAATTTCTAGCAAAAATGCGATAATTTTATTCGTAAAAATCATTCTTCTTGTCTTTGTTAGATGTAAATGTCGATTCACAATATTATTAGAAGCATATTCTACTTTTAAATAACTAAAGTTTTATCTTTTAAACATTAAAACTTTAAACATTTTCTTAATATAATTATAGTTTCTAAATTAAATAGTAATCATTGTTTATAATTTTTATTTTAAAGTTATAACTCATTTTTTAAAAAAACTCACTAGCATCAACCAGTCACATCCCGTGACCTCCAATGTTAGGAGAACGCCTTTCGCTGTGGATTGGATTCTTCGGAATTCATCTCGCAGTGAAAACATTTCTTTACATCGTCATAGGTACAAATTTGGTATATTTTTACACAAACTTCTTAGCACGAGATGGACAAAAAGTTGTCAGCCTTGTTAAGTACTATCATGCCTGAAATAAGGAAGGAAAAAATTGCAGTTTATCGATTTATTCAATATTTATCATTTGTGTATGATGAATGCGAACATTTTCCAGATTTTGGTTTTTCACAGTAACATACATATGCCCAATCGTTCACAGATTGCAACATGTCAAACACATATTAAGCAAAATTTTGGTACAAAGTTTGAATATTCTTTTTATTATTTTCTTAAGAATTCCATGCTACATCACTGAATTGTAATGAAATGTATTACAGTTTACGTGTGATTAAATGGTGCTGAGCTAAAAAGAGACATTTTTAAAATTATATAGTAATTATTATAAGATAGAAAGTGACTTGTGACAATTGCCAAAAAATCTCTTTTTATTTATAGATTTTTTAAAGTATATTATAAAACTGAATACTTAACAGATTATCAATAATAATAAATTGTAATTTCTTAGTTTCACATCCAGATGGAAAAATAAATATAAATGTAACTCCGTTTTGGGAAAGATACATTCAGCCAATAATGGAAACACAGAAATAAAAGCACATAATCAAATTTCAGCTTTTTTTCATTAAGATAATTATATTGCATTGCATATTTTCAATAGTGTCTCAGTTGTTTTAACGATCAAACTTATGTTTTATCATAAGGGGTCCTGCCTCAAATTTTTTACATTTTCCTCATGTTTAAGTAGTAATTTTTCAAAATAATGAGAATCATATGCTCAAGCGTTTTTGTAAATCTGTTCAACAGATTCCAAAATGCATATTATATCTCCCTTCAATGTGGGATTTAGCAATTTTTTAATAATACAATTCGTAAAAAAGCTAGATATATATACTGTTAATTTTGTATGAATGTATGAACATTTGGAGTTGAAAAATGTTGAAGCGAAGACATACAATTTTACATATATTATATGCACACATGTAAATTGTGATTTGTTTTATACGCTTATACATCTTTATTACCACACAGAACAAACACTTTTCTTATTACATACTTTTCACACAAATTGTACTTTTTTTTCAATTCAAAATATTTAGATATAACATAATAAAAAAGAATAAAATTTTCCTTTTATTATTTCATATATATAATGCTATATATACACACAAATAATAAGATTTGTAAATAAATCTAAAAAAGTTTGAAACTAGATTTTCCACACTCAAATTACTTAACATACCAAAAAAAAAAAACATAAATATGAATTACATAATATAGGAATGTGATAATTTATGGTGAGTCATATATATATATACACACACAAAATAAATACTCTTTAAATATTGAAAGTATTTTCCTCTTTTTTAACATATTATACCATGTAATTTTTTTAGGAATAATTTTTTTCATCACCTATTTTTTTAAAAAATCAAGTAAATCATTTTCACCAAAAATGATATTTTACTAATATCAATGTAGAACCATAGGATGTATACATTTTACTAATTGTAGAAACTGTACAACTTAAAAGGAGAAAAAAAAAAGTTAACTCAATGACATGCATTGTTAAAGTAGTCAGTCATACTTTCTGTGTATAATTTAGTAATAAAGTTTATAAATAGCAATATAATTCTTCTAAAAAACATTTTCTGAAATAATATGTATATTTAAAAACTGAATTTTGCAATTAATGGCAATATTAAAGTAGTGTATTTGAAACATCACTCATAACTAAAAACAGATTAAACCAAAAATAATATTCATCAGCAATTAATTTCGTCTTTTGATGTTTGTTTTTAAAATTTCAGATTTATAATTAATTTATTTTTATGCAGTTGAGCTTATAAGCAATAAATATTAACAATAATTTTAAAAACATAGAAAATTTTTTAAAAAAATTACAAAAATGGACTTTTTTACTAACAATGATTATTTTAATAGTAATTGCATAGATGCATCAAATTTAACATGCATGTAAAGACTTTAACATGGACCAACTTTTGTGTATGCCTTCAGTTAATACATAATACATCAGTAATTAATGTGAGAATGATAAATATTGTCAATAAAAACAAGCAGCATATAGAAAAGCAACACTTCTAAATAATATACATTTTAACAATTGCATTTTACAGTATTAGGTTTTATAATAAAGTAAAAAGAAATACTAAAATACTGACAAGAATGCACCTACATATTTACAGAAACACAGATAAATTATAATTACACTAAAACGAACAATTAATGATTCTTAATTTGATTAGTTTTAATTGTTTTAAGGAAAAACTAGTTACTTTAAAAAGGGCTAGACCTATGGAGGACACACTTTAGAGTAGTCAAGTAAAAGAATAAACGACTTTTTATATATTCAATTATTTTTAATTCAAAATAAAAAAATACAGAAACATTTTTTAACTAAACTACATAAACTGATTTATCATTAATAAATTGAAAGATAGGTAGACAGATACATACATACATACATATATATATATATATATATATATATATATATATATATATAACAAGCTATATATTTATCTGTATAAAAATGATTGATAATTTTTTTTTCTACCATTAAGACACTAAAGATCTCTGAATTTATTCAATATATTTTCCATGAGTTTTTAAGTATCTATATTTTATTTTTTTATTATTATTATATTATATTTTTACTTTATTATTATTTTATATTTCTTAATTCAACTTTGAAGTTTAAAATTTTAAGTAATAAAGTATTTTAATATGGAAATTGCTGTAGTTTCCTCCAAATTAAAATATCCTATTCATTAAAAGTATAATATTTTATTAAAGAACTGTTTTATTCTTCATTGTAAGATTTTCTTGATATTATTGAGACAAATAAACCAGAATATAAATATAATATAATATTTTTCTTTTTTTTTAAAAAATTAAAATTGAGCAAATAAAATATGGAATTCCAATTTTGCAATGTTTTCCTGATATTTATATCAGTTGTATGCGCGATCCTAATATTAATCTGTGAGCATTAAAAATTTTCATCAATGATTTTACTCAAAATAGAAATCATACGACTTATATATATATTACTGCATTATATCTTTAGTAAATGAGTGAGAATTTAAAGGAAAAAAGATTTCACAAAAGAAGATGAAAAAATATGCAGTGAAAAGAAATGTCACATTGTTTGTTAAAATGAAAATTATTCAAAATTTTAACTTTTTCTTTTTTTTTTTTTTTAATTTTTAAGATATGTGGACGATTTTAATATAGCTATCCAACAAAAATGTTTGAATCCTGATTATAATTTGTATAGCGTTTGATTACTTTATATAAACAGAATTTACTGTAGTTGGAGTATGAACATAGAACATTGATAATTAATAGTATTTGAAGTAAATGGAATAATTTCTGTATCAATTAAAATTCTGGAAAAAAGGGAAGCTAATTAATAAAATTATCCAAAATGTGTCTATAAAAATTTCTGTCAGAGAAGAAATTTTCGTTTTTGAATTTTCTAAAGATATTTTATTTACGATTCCATGATTAAACTAAATATTTAAATATAAATATGTTTTTAAATAGTTTCATTAACAAAATAAATTTATTTGTAAATATTTTCTCATATAAAAAATAAATAAATATTTTTTTTATCAATGAAGATATATTTGCACCAAAATATAAAGAATTTGCTGTTGATTATGAAAAAAACTTTCATTACAACTATGTGTATGTTGCTAGTAAGTAAAAATAAATAATAAAGACATTCCATGAAATTAATACTGTTCATTTAAAGAAAAATTTAATATTACAAATCCAGATTAATTTTTTTCTTTCTGGTATGTTTTGCTTGATCTTCAAATAAAATGAAGAAAATGTTTTCATTACAGAAATACAGAAAGTTATTGAATATTTTTAACTAATTTGCATATATACACATAAATAAAACAATATATGATAGAGAAATATTGTGCAGTGTTAATAATAATAAATTTGCTTTTTCTTCATAACAGTGTATAAAGTTTTATAAAGTAAAATGGCATTTAATATTATTTATGAATTTATTATTTATGAATTAAGAATAGTAAATTTTTAATGCATATATAAAATGCTAATTTGTAAAGTACTATTCATAAATTTGACTATGATACCCCTTCCCTGTGTTTTACATATAAATTTATTTAATTATTGTGAAAATGATGCTCAACACAAGTGCTGTACTGAATTCCTAATTTTTGATTTCTAACTAAAAATAATTCTGAACCCACTTTATGACAACTCATAGTTAATTAAAATTTGATTGTTTATTTTTACAAAGTAGCTAGTGTGATAATTACTTAATCTGAAATGTAAGTTCTATTAAATTCTTTAAGCAAAATGTGTTAAATAATTTTATGAAGTCATGATATTGAATAATTCTTTATTCTGCTTGCTTTTTTTCAGCACTGCAAATGCGTAGTTAACAAATATTATACACTTTGGACAAAACTTGTGTTTAATTTTTTTAAAAACGCAGCACACCTATTGCTTTGAATGCCATTATATGATTCCCCAACTATATAAGTCTGAAACAATCCCAATACTTGGGCAAATGATTTGGGATATTCTAGGCCAAAAGTATAATAAGTTGCAATGAGAACAATGAGAGCTTCATAAAAAACAGTAGTATCAGTCTTAATAATTGTTTTGTCTCCTGCAACATAAGCCTTTTGAATATTCTCCCCATCACTAAATATGTACAACAATGGAGAAGAGTTCTCAATACTTTGAACATGCTGCAACATTTCCTGCTCAGGAACATCCTAAAATATTAATAAATTTACACTAACATTTGCTAATTATACAATAAAACATTGAAAGCAAAAAATTAAAAAATTTATTGTTCTATGAATATATACAATTATCAAATAAATGTATACTGTATATATATTTTTAAAAAGAATATTTGCTTCAAAATGAAAGCATGTTACAACATTAAATAATGAGAAAAATAAAGACTAATTAAATGTGAAAAAGTAGTAAGTTGAATCAACTATTTAAAAGTTTAAGAACTCAATAGGATATATAATAATAAAAATATTATAGCGGCATATAGAAGGTGTGTGACCATACCTCCAAATGTTTGAGTGATTAAAATAAATGAAATAATTTATTTGAAACAGGAGACATGGAAAAAATGGTTTTGACTTTATTTTCACTCATAATAGATATTCTTTATGGATTATTACACTTTTCTTAACCAGAACAGGAATGCACACCTGTCTGATGATTGCATCAAAAAATTTTTTTTCTTTCATTATTAGAAATGATATTACAATGCACATTGTCATAAAGCTACTAATATGTAAAGGTGTGAACTAGCTCTTGATTCTAACTGGCTTGGAATGATTTCCGCTCCCCACAGCTGAAAGATACTGCCAAATATAATTTTGATGAATTATCCACATTCTTGATAAAAAGTGTTTTTTCCTCCTTCAACTTGATCAATCATTAGTTCTAAAAAGCGTCATTTGCATTTGGATCTTTTTCCTTAAAACTCTTAATATGGTAGAAAATATTAATTTTCATTAGAACTCTGGTAAAAATTCGTAGGTTCACTCTCAAGAGAGGATGAATGATAATGGATTTAAAATTCAGCAATCCCAAAGTTCTCAAGTTAGTTCTACAGTTTGGCATGTAACTTGAGAAAAAGACTGCTAATGCTCCTTAAAATTTCAAAGAAATGTAATTTTTGATTCTTATCAACCAGAATTTTGTTTTCCCATTCTATAAAATAATTCTTAAGTTTAGATAAGAGGGGTAAAATGTGTACAGATGGTTAGAGTACAATTCTTCAATAAATAAAGTGTTTTGTTTAAGCTGCAGAGAATTTTCAGATTCTAATGAAAGATATACTGAATCTGCATGTACAATTAACAGGTTCAGAAAATGTTCAGAAGCAGTTCAAAAATTTATATCTTATGAATCCTGGGATTTTTATGAAAATTCAGAAAGTTATTTGGTAAATTTTTCTGAAATTTTATCATCCAATACGATATGTGCTGCTAAGCTTGATAAGCTATATTCAAAAGAAGTGAATGAAAACTACAAATACTTGAAAAAATCTATGAAACTGTAGTTTTTTGTATGTAAAGAAATTGGTTTAAAAAGGCACAATGAAAAAAATAAGTTCTAATAATAGAAGCAATTTTTTGGAATTAGTGGATTTGTAAACTAAAGGCTGTCTATTAAATGGAAAAAGTTTTAAAAATAAAGAGAAATACTATTTTTATGCATAAAAAGATTATCAAATGATATTCTTAATTTTACCTAAATCGTAAATCTGCAACTATGTTCAAAATAAAAGAGTTATGTTATTCTTGTGTAATGGTTGATGAAACAAAAGACATTTTCAATCATGAACAATAGGCTGCAGTTTTCCGTTACATGGATAATCCGCTACTTAGCTAAAAGAAGTAATCTTTTCATTTGAACTATATCTTTTAGATTTACAAGCCCTATATCATGATGGTGCGGGCGATATGAGAGTACCATACACAATGGTGTAACCGCATAAAATCTTCAGGAAAATCCAACAGCAAATTATATTCAATGTTTTGCACATTAATTTCGTATTTAATAGAAAAAGTTCGTCCATCACTGCAATGAAAAATCCATTTTAGCAGCTTAACGCACAACATTCTTTTATAGAAGCATCATCAAAAAAGCAAGCCATTTTTGAAAAATTACACTTGGTAACATATTTGTTTGCTTGAGACTCATCAACTTTAAAATCACAGAGTGATATTAGATGGAGTTGCAGAGTGCAGACCATAAAGTATTGTTTAATAATTTTGAAGCTATAATTTCAACATTTGAAGAAATATCTGAAAGGTATGCTCTTAATTTTCGTAGGTAAGCCCTTTAATGTGTGATTTCATTCGAACTTTTATTCGCTTTTTCTGTCTCAATCAAAGTTCTTGAACAATACAATAGTCTTTTGAAACAGCTCCAGTCATCTGATCAATTAGAATTTTAATAAAGGGTAGAATTATGTAATCGAACTTTATAAAAAGTTTTCTATCTTAGAACAAAAATGAAGAGATGAAATAAAATCCTGGAGAAATTGGGTGGTGCAAAAATTTACATGTTGATGCTAAATTATATTACAGAATTACAATTCTAAATGAAACTATAGTTTTGGTACCTAATAAAATTCAAACAAGATTTAAATAAAATGACCTATCGGTTTTGACCATATTAACTCTATATTGTTTGCATCAGCATGTACACCAAGATAGGCAGGATGTTTCAACGTTTTGTAATTTCTATTACTAGTAAAAAGATTTCTGTCGATGATAAATTTGCAAACATGGAAACTTGAAATTTTAAAAAGAGCATGAATTTTTAATGGTAAAATATTTACAAAATAAATTTTTTCTTGTAAAATTACTGTTTACATTTTTTTGACAGTGTCAATGACTTAAGCCAGCTGTTAAGGATCCTTTTCATGTATCAGAAGATTAAAAACTTATTTTTGAAGACAGTGAGAGAAAAAAAGACTTTCATTTTATCCTGTCTTAGCAATTGAAAGAGATGTACTTTGCTTATAATGATAGTAACAAACTTTTCATTCCTTTTACAATCTAGCAACAGATGCTTAAAACTCTAGTAGAAGGTAGTATACATATTTTTCAATTCAGAAAAAAGTATTTACTTCTGAGATATAAGGGCATAATGAAATATGCACAAGAGCCCAGAAGTCACAATTTTGTCCTTCCACTTGGCCTCTGTTAGAGGTTGCAATTTGGTAATTTTTTTTGCTTGGAACAGCTCAGGTCCCCATCTTAAGTTCACAAGTGCTTGTGCTCTCTAAGAGAAACTCCTATTTACTTTACTCGTATGAGTAATTATAATATTAATCCAAGAATAATTTCCTACAACCCAGTGGTACATATACTTTCCTTTTCTATAAGTATCAAATTATTTTTAACTGGCTCTAACAAGAATCAGTATAAATATAATAACAAGATAAAAGTTGTTTTAATTTAATTCTCTCCCAGATTTTCAACTGAGGCTGTTTGTGTAGTTGCCAAAGAATTTTTACATAGAAAAGTAAAATAAACTTTCTGATTTTGAATTTGGTTAAGGAAATGTCTATCGGTTT
Source organism: Latrodectus geometricus (assembly GCA_026290005.1). Classification (NCBI taxonomy): domain Eukaryota; kingdom Metazoa; phylum Arthropoda; class Arachnida; order Araneae; family Theridiidae; genus Latrodectus; species Latrodectus geometricus. The sequence goes on along the minus strand of JAPDSC010116581.1, from coordinate 172,182 downwards.
AAGACAATCAATATAATGTATTATTTTTAATCTTCCCATAAAATATTCTACAAAAATGTGTATTTTTAATTTCTTAATCAAAAATGCACAAACAAATATTATAATGATAATAAAGTATCAAAAATGAAATCTTTGCTTCCTTCAAATTATTTCATAAAATGGAGTCTAGGTGCATTAATGGCAAGATCTGAATACTGTGGTATCCATTAATAACCATTAGATGATTATAGTAATTATTTCAAGAAAATTGTAAAACTGGAGTCTAGGTGCATTAATGGCAAGATCTGAACACTGTGGCATCCCTTAATAACCATTAGATGATTATAATAATTATTTCAAGAAAATTGTAAAACTACAAGTTATCAAATTATACTCCTTTTAGTTTTTCTGTTAAATTTTTAATATTTTCATTTGCAGTCTCTTTGATTGCAAATTTCTTCATATAATATTTTTTATAAGTTTTACAAAATCATCACTTTACAAATTTGCTAAATAAGTATATACACATATGCATAAAGTATGAAAACTTTGAAAAAGAAATTCAAACTAGTTATAGTATTGGAGAATTTAATATAAAAAAAAATCAAAAAGAGCAGTTTCATGAAAGCAAAATATGAAGGGTATGGAGAATTATTTTCTGTAATATGTACTTACATGATAAATATTTGAAAATAATTCATTTACATTAAAGATGTTTAATCAACTGATTAAAAATTTGTTTCTTTATAAATACTTGCAGCTAGGATTTGCTATCATAGGAGTCCATCTGATTTTTCTGAGAAATGATAAACAAAAATTTTGCAATTTTAAGTATTTGCTTGTTTTACTTAAGAAAAAAAAGATAAAAATATGCTTATGTAATATGATGCACTCATTTAATTCATTAAGAAAACAATAATTTAAATTGGCTGAAATTAAAAATAAAATAAGCTTAAATCATTCTATCCTAAATTATACAGAGAAAGTAAACTTGCAAAAATTTGTTGATTGAATATCTAATAAGAATATTTAGCTTTGATTATAATCTTTAAAATAAATAAATGAAAAATCGTAAAAAAAATATTTAGTTAAAAATAAAAATGTTAAAAATTACATTGAAATTTAAATATACCGCTAAATAAATAACAAAACATGGAGAATGATACTATTGTTGTAACCATATTATTTGTGCATCAGATGGAAGCAGGATATAAATAAATGTCTGAAAAAGAGACTTTACCCCTGATAAGAAAGTTAAATGTTTAAAATAATAAACTCATATTAATGCCTTTGCGTTATCAGTAATGAAGGAATTAAAGTACATTAGATTTTAATCTCAAACTCAATATCCAGAATATTTTGCAAAGGATGATCAAACTCTATTTTGATAGTCAAATAATTGTTACTATTTGTAAGGAAAGAATAAAAATATTTTAACCCGATTTTAAGTCTTCCTTTGTCATAGTCACAATCATCACCTATTGTGAACAAAAAACTCAAGGAAAATTATTTTTACTAGATGTGACTGAATGTTACACATCTACAAGGTAAACAAGAAAGTTCTTGCCATTTTAATAACCAAAAAAAATATGACCTGTAGCTAGCCTATTGTTAATTCTCAAAGTGATCCCTATTAGCATCCAGCATTATTAGCATCTGCCACCATGTCCCCAGTCAAGCAATTGCCTTGCAGTAAAACTCAGAGGTTGGAGCAAAGAATCGGTGAGTGTTTGGGGCAAGTCTGCTTCATTGCTAAAGGACTTTCCATAAAGATGATTGTCCAGCTAATGGAAGAGGTCATAATCTGATGGTGCAAGGTCACATGAGTAAAGAGTATGGCACAAAGTCTCACAACCAAGTCGCTGTATGATATTTCTGGCATTTTCAGCCAAGAACAGAGCACCCTTGCAGAACAATATAAACCAGAGCTGGCTCCTTCTGTTGCAATGCCTGTAGCAGATATTCCAATTGATGCGAGAACAGGTCTGGAATGACCATTTGGTGCATTGGTGAACCATTTGACTACTAGTTTACCAGACACAAAGCATGACCTAGGGTGGATGCAGAGGGATAAATTTCTCGACTTGAATTTATGAAACCAATACCTTACTATATGTTGCTTCACAGCACTATCCGAAAACGGTAATAATGTAGATAAAAAAAAAATAAAGATGGTATTTTAATAAGAAAATATTTAATGTAACAATGTGAATTTGAATGTAAAATAAAATAAGGAAAAATTGCATGCTTAAAATAAAATACTTTCTAAATTTTTTGTTTAAGATAGATTTTTTTTATTAAGAAATGAAGAAATAAATGTAAATATGTAATACTAAATATAGTAATATGAAAAAAATTTCACTGAAACATTTTAAAATGTCTTGACCTTAAAGATATCTTTACAAATTACACAAATGATTCAGGGATTTACAACTGCTTAAATAAATTGTTTAATATTAAAAGAAAATTCAATATGTTTAACACTAAAAAAATTATGATCAAGGCACTTTAAAATGCAATTAAATCAAAACAAAACTTAAAAATTTTTTTTAATTATTCATAAGACTTTAAAATAAATTCCTTTTTGGCTTAAATAATTAAAATTATATAAGCCAAAAATTTTAATTGATTTAAAATTTTATAGATTAAATTTTATCGATTTTTTAAAGACAAGAAGATAAAAATTAAAATTATAAAACACTACATACTATTTTATGAACAATTATACTTTTTAAGTAGTTGCTTCTACTTTTATGAAACGCAATCTGTTCCTCTACAAATTTTAATATCTGTAAGTTTTCCATAAAGCTCTGCAAAAAGAAAAAAAAAAAAATTATATTTTCTAAGATAATTACACAATATTATAACAACTTCATTTTGCAAATTAAAAGTAAAATATGGACTGAAGAAATATTTTTTGCATATCATTTCTTTTTTATACCTGCCTGTCTGATAGAGAAAAAAATTAAAGATTTTTTTTGATCATTCAAAGAAAGGAAAAAAGGATGGGGATTTATATCTGAACATGATATAAGGTTTGAGATAATTATTTAAATTGCATTTAATCATATCTACATTCATTATTGTTTCATTATCTCATGATTTGCATCTAAATACTAGAGGATGTTTGTCTAAAAAATATTTTTAATAATTTTCTATATAATAATAATAATAACAACAACAACAAACAGAAAGTAAATTTAAATTAAATATATAATTTCATAGTATAGATTAAATACTGATTTTAATACAAATGCCTCACAAGTTTTAACATGTAACACATACACAAATATATTTGCATAATCCAAATTTTTTAATATCTTCATTTTTTCTTATAATAAAAATTAAAAAAGGAAAACTTTTATTAAAAACTGGTTTCATTATATTAAAAAATGTTCTTATTGTTTTTTTTCTTTTCAAAACATTTAAACCATCAATAGATAATTGAAAAATTTGGAAATCACAAATTTCAAATTATTTAGAAAAATAGAAATAGCAAATATTTCCTTAAAAAAACTTAAGAAAAATTTAATTCAATTAAATTTCAATATTTGTAATAAAAAATGTGCTCTTTGCGTTTATAAATAGTCTACCAAAAAGCTATTATAAAATTAGCTGATATTTTTATCTAAAATATTAACATGAATTTAAGTAGCAAAGCAATATATTTCTGAAAAAACTACTTTCCTTCTGTTTTGAGAGAAAAATATATCCAGTTTTTCTTATGTTATGTTTAACTACAAAACAATTAATTCATAGATATAAAAATGCTTCATTTTATACTGGAATCAACATGGATTTTTCTACTTATTAGTAGTTATATCCAGTATTATACAATATTAAACACTTACAATATTTTCATTATTATAATTAATTAAGTAAAATATGTATATAATGAATGAAACATTAAAATAGAAATGAAACAGGTTTCGATAAAATTACCTTTTATATATTCTATACATATTGCCAAAATTGTCTATAATATTCAAGTAAAAAAATTACTTTCTTTTCAAAAATAATAAAGCAAAAAAAAAAAAAAAAAAAAAAAAAAAAAAAAAAAAA
>JAPDSC010116581.1:147522-158803 GCA_026290005.1 Latrodectus geometricus | reverse complement strand
ATATATATATATATATATATATATATATATATATATATATATATATAAATTAACTGAATATTGAATCCCTTCTTACAGTGAATATACATTAACTTTGTAAAGGGAAAAATTTTATATAATAATTATACAAAGAAAGTAAAAACAAGTACACAAAGAACAGCTATCACAGAATTTTAAGTTATAAAATGTTAATCCATATTTAAGTAACTAGATATTGCAATTTTATTAGGAAAACAGAAGAAAAAACTAGTCACACACGTATATAAGAAAAATAAAATTGACAATTTAATATTAACAAGATACATACATAAGAGATATTTCTTTCTCTGATACAAATCATAAACTAAATAATTATTTCAAATTAAAGAACATTTCCTATATAATATTTTAAGAAGTTCCTAGATTTATTTAACCAAATTATCCAAAGGAAATTATATTTTAAAACAGATAAGAATATAAACATTTTGAATTAATTCTATCCATTTATTTCACATATAACTACTATTTGTTATTTTATAAATCAAAAACATTTGATCAATGATATATGCTCTCTCTCAGTGACACAACAACCCACATGGGAGTCAAGGTCTACAATGCCCATGTCTTGTTTTATGTCTGGGGGACCTGGGATGTGAAGCATATATCCATTTATATAGTTAGCCTAGTATGAAACTCCCAGAGTTTAGTATCTAAGCATACTTGATACTCAGTTTTATCAACCCACTAAAGGAATGAAAGACCGAGTCCCCAGACCAAACTTTGGTCAGACAAAAGGTCAAATTTAAAACCCAAGTTTTTCTAAATGCATTTCTACATACCCAGAAAGCCTTTTTTGCACTTTCGATATAAAAGTTGCTTCAATTTAAGTTCATCTCAAAAATACTAGGAATTTAGAGCAAATTAGTTCTGGAACAAAAAAGTTATCTTTTTCAGATTAAGGTTCTTTTTCTTTGTGAAGGCAATCATAGTCGTTTTTTGAGGATTCAAAGAGAAATCTTCATTTTTACAACAAGTCTCAAACTGATTGAGGGCATTAGACATGATACTAGAGATTGTTTTGTAAAACTTACCTCTGGCAATAATAGCTAGATCATCTGCTCACCCAAAAGTGGTTAAACTACTTCTTCCCATAAGAACACAAAGTTCCCATATGCTGAACTTTGAGATATAGACTTGGAGTTTCAAATGATCACGTACATTAAATAATCAAATTAAATAAATTCAATCTTTCAGCAGTCTCATGAGTTATTATTTGCTGATTTGCAACAATAAATGCCTTTATTGTGTTTTTATCAGCTTCAAGCAGCCTTTCAAAATATGGTGCATCTTTGATTTCAAAATTGCCAGATCAAAATTTTGCAAACCAGTTTTAACACTGGCTTTCTGTCAATACATCTTCCTATACACATTGCATAATTATTTTTGGTTCAGCAGTATTTTTACTTTTTCAATTAAGTAAAATATGGCAAAAATGCCACTTTTTAATCTTGTATTTGAAAGGCTACCAACCAAAAACTACTGCATAGAATCAATCAAACTTTTTTTACAATCAGGACTTGATAGATCAGCTGTCAAAACATATAATGATTACAAATCATAAATGTGAAGTTGGCTCTGAAAAAAATTAATTAAAATTTTTATTGAGGAAAATAAAATTGTTTTCTGAATAAATTAACATTATTTTGCAAATTGTCATAATTATATGGTAATGTCATTGCGTTATTTTATACGCAATAATGTTTTACATAAATTTATTTTCATAAAACTCTACACTTAATTACTTTCATGAATTTTTCACTTTTGGATATTTTTGAATTTTATATTATAAACTACAGTGCAGTAGCATTACAAATTGTATTTTTATTTTTTGACTCAATTTTTATTCTATAATAAAAACATTTAATAATAAAAACGAATAGTATTATTTCCTATTTATTCTTATGTAAAAAATATTACATATTTTACAACAAATGCATACAATTTGAAAATCATCTGATGTCATTATTGAAAAGTTTCCTCCACTTTTTCATATCAAATCACAATGATTTTAAACCAAATTTCGTAAAACATTCACTTTTAAAGTTGTCGAGGTTACATTCAATCTCATGCACCAACATCACACCTGCATTTTTCATTTGCTTCATTATTTAAAAATAACCAATTTATTTTAATAATAAATTCCCATTAGTGCATATCCATAAAATATTTCCTTTCCAGTCCAAAAGAGAAAATTTGGCCCTTAAAAATCTCATGTGCATGGTACATTATTTATTACGTCTTCAATAAGTCATTAAGCAATAATTGTCTCTCACTGAGCAGGCTATTTTTTAATATTACTCAAGTGAATGAGTAAAAAATTGTGGAATGAATAATCAGTCAATATAAAGGAAAATATCACACAAACTTAATTTACTTTATCTATTTTGTGAAATATCATTCATTTTATTGTACAAAAGTAATATAACTACCAAAGTTGCATATCAGTTAGTTTCTTTTTATAAATTAAACACATAAAACATTATACACATTCATAGAAATATTCATATTTGATATTTTAGTTGAAGTAATCCATAAATTATCCTGTAATTTGTGACTAATAAGTATATATTATAGGAGATAACAAAAATATTAAAAATAATACTTTAATTTACTATTAAAAATATTGTAGGTAGAAATGAAAACATTATTTGATAAATATTACAAGTCCAAATAATTTAAATATTTTCTTAAAATATTTATGTACCTGGTGAACAATAAGATTTCTCTTCATAATCATCTGGTTCTTCTACTTTTATTTCTGAGGCTGAATTATTCAATGAATATTCATTGACAATTTCAATCCTGTTAGGTTGTTCCCAAACCCCACTATTGATAAGAAACAACTGTGGAACATTAGGCAAAGATAAAGGAACAAGTATTTTATTACCAGGTTTTATGGTTTTTCGATTGCTTGAAGAATTCGAGAGAACATTAACACCTGAAAATATTAAAGGTTTATTATTTCCTTCGTCTTATATTGTGAAAAATCAATAACCTTTAGCACAAACAAACAATAATATAACATAAATGGGAAAAGTCTTTTAAATTATATCCATCTTAACTATCTATTCAAATATGATATACAATGATAAAACTCACTATAGTTTAATAAATGTACTTTAAATATATCACATAAATTATACTAGAATTAATGTGATCAATTATTCTAAAACTTAATACAATGTAAAATATCATTCAAATTAAACATCTTAATTCTAAAGTGTATTGCTGCACATAAAAAGAATAATAATTCTAAGTATAATTCTAAAACATAAGTAATATTAAATAAGTTTTAAAATTAATGGTATCATTAACTAAAAAGTTTTAGTTAAATAAAATTGCAATGAAAATACTATTTTACAATAACAATCAATAATCTTAATTAAATCCAAGAAAATTTCACATGAGCAAACCATCTTTAAATTAAAACATATAAAAGCAAAAATATTATATTTTCAGACATAAATACATAAAAGATTAAGATATGAAATAATATTTTGTTTCAATATCATCAGAATAATAACACCTTATTAGAAAAAGTAAACATATTTGCAATAAAATATAATTTTTCCTTTAAATATAACAATTATTCTTCCCCAAGGACAACATATAACTTATGAAAATTAAAAACTGTACTCAAACCTCTTTATGTAGAACATTTGTATAACCACATGTTTTTACAAGGAATGGACCAGTTTTATTAAACATATATATACTGAGAATCAATTATACATATTAAGACATTATATTATTCTTTTTTTTTTTTTTTTTTTTTTTTTTTTTTTAAAAAAATATATAGGATGATTGTATTTATAAGTTATTGTGAATGGGATTCAACAAAAATGAATAAAATTTAAAACTTCCAAAGTAATGTCAAATAGGGGATAGTAAAATGTGTTTCAATGACTAATAACATTGTATTTGGAAAATTAAAAACAAAACTAGTCACATAGTGAGGCTATACAATAAGAAAAAAAGTTATAATACATAACGAAAACCATATCAATGTACTTCAGAAAATGACTTAACAACAAATAACTATAAGAGATTACATTATAAAAAATTATACAAGGAAATTAAAATACCAATATAAAAATTTTCATATTTTAAAATTAAATGGTTTTAAACTGCAAGCAAGCACACTGGGTCTTAGAGATTAGGTCCTTCTTAAAACACAACATAAAATCTACCGCTTATATAAGAGCATTCCAGATTCACTTGCCTTATTCATGGTCAGTTATTTAATTGTTATAATTCTTACATTTCTGAATTTCTTTTTAGTTGATATTTCTGATGTTAGAGTATCTAAGACTCATAACTTATGAACCAGTGCACATGCTTGTATATTAAGATTTTAACTAATATTTTCTGAATTTAATAAGTAAAATGAAATGGCTTGAGGCTATGATAGAAATGGATGAAAAACCAATCTTCCTTTATCAATAAATGAAGAATTTTTTTGTGAAAATAAAGCTTCAATAGCAAAAGATAACAACTCTCAATGATTCAAATTCAGGAAAAATGAAGATATTTTGCCTCATACTTTTCAATTTTAGAAAAGATGACACAAAGCAAAATAATATTAAGAATAAAAGAAATGCAAAATCATGAAAAAATACAATCAAAAGAGAAACACACATCAATCATCTCATCAAAAATTTTATAAAATAATTAATAATCTCTATCATATGATTAAAGTTGACAATTAAGAAACATTAAAAAATCTGGCCAAAGAAAAGTATGTCATTTTTAGTCCATTAAAACAGACAAAACAATCCTCAACATGCTGTGTCAAATGTTAAAATTCTTTAACAGAAAATGTATTTAGTGTAGTAAAAGTAATCTTGGTAGCATTATTTAGCAAGAGATACAAACCAAACCTCATAAAGACAAAACATGTTCTTGTGTATGTAGATTGAGCATGCTTTCTTTTATGTTAAGAAACACATTTACAGTAAATAAAATAAACATAGGAAGAGCTAACATATATCATACCTCAATGTTTAATTCATGTGCAAATTTATGTTTTTCGTAAATTAATATAGTGTTAAAATTTCCTTACAAATATTTATATCAGTCACTAAATAAAACTTTCAGTGTTCATCATTAAAATTCGCAAAAATATTTTATTACTTTTTAGTATTAACTGTGCTGAAAATCATTTGTGCAAAAAATAGTCCACACAATGTATACTAGTTCACATATTGCACATTGTTCTAGATGTACATTTTACAGAAATATAATATGGCAAAAACTAAATAACATATACACTATGCAATGAAAATTAACATTTTGATTTGAAGATTATGTTATTGCTATCTAACAATAGTTAAATGACAAAACATCAACAATTACTTATTTTTATTAAATAGCAATTGAAATTGATGAGAAACATTACAAAAAACATTTTCAAACCTTAAAAGAAATTTTTAATCAAAACAATTTTAAGGCAGCATTTTTTCCCTCACTAAAATGAAACATAATTGAAAATGAAAAAAATCATAGCATTATCATAAAAATATTACTCTAAATAATTTTTATTATAGAACTTTTTTTTAAAAAAATCATCAATTCAAATTCAATGACAGTACTTAAACTTGTTGAGGTTCCTGAAAAAGAAATAAAAGATTATTAATAGTTATTCATATATCAAGTGCAATAGATATTCTATTATCATGAGCAATTTTATAAATTTTTGTTATAAAATATTTTATAAGGATACTTTTAATGCAATAACTGTAAAAAAACACAGACAACACTAATGTTAAAAATAAATAATAGAAACAAATAATTTATTTTAAATACTTGTAACATTTTACTTATTATTAATTTACTCATTAACAATATTTTTCAAATTTATTTATTATTTAAATATATTAAAATAGTAATTGAAATATACAATAATTATAATATTGTTAATAAGTAAAGACTGATGTAAACAGCATTTTTTAAAAGTCTTAATTGATCTTTTAGTAAAATTGATTTCTCATCACTGTATCTTTTGATAAAAACAAAATATTGTTATTTAAATAAGAAAAATGAGAAAAAAAAATTTTTCAACTAATTTTTTTTAATTTCAAACTCATAAAAAAAATTATTTGTTTCACTTATTCAATACACTTATTAGGTAGTATCTTTGACAAAACATGTTTTAATTTTATTTAAGGCAAAATTTTAAAATAATATTTTGCGAAAGTAACACAAAGTTTTTAATGTATTGTATATATTTCATAAATCAATTGTATATAATGATTACTGAAAAATTAAGCTGTTACTTAAAATTATTTTCTAACTTAATATCTATTAATAACATACTTAAGCAAATATATATTTTAAAATTGATAGTTGCAATATTTATAAAAGACACAGCAAATAATATGAATAAATATTTCATTTAAATAATAAAAAATAATATAAAAGTAATTATTTAAAAAGGATTATTATTTTATTTACAGGTGATATCTTGTTTAAACTTTAATGCTGAATAATTTATCCAAATTGTTTTTGCATTTTATAACATGACTAATATAAAAAAATATTTAACATTTTTCATGCAAACTCATTTAATTTCAAATCATATTTGCATTTATTTAACATTTAAATATTAATTATTTTACTTGAAGCTAAGATATCACAAAAATATTTTTAAATGAATGTATCTTTTTTTTTTTTCCATTTTACACATGATAGTAAGAAATTTTAAACTTAATATCAACATTTAGTATTTATATATTATTAGTTCTACATTCAAGTATATACAGATATATAATATCTACAGTACAATTTTTTTTTTTTTTACAACTGTACAATATAATTACAAAAAAAAAATTTACACAACATATGAAGACATATTTTTAATAATTACTTTTATTTATAATGGAATATTAAGACCAAAGTTTTTATACTAATGAGATATCATGAGTTTTCATAAAATATGTTGTATTATAAATACATATCTTATTATTATATTTTAAAACAAGCTATACTAATAAGAATTCTTCAACTGGATCATTAACTACAACAAATATTAAATAAAAGATTATATAAAATGCAATTTTAATTTTATAAGCATAAACTGATTTAATTTCTTGCATGATTATGCATCAATCATAGCTACCCATATGTAAATGGATCAGAAGCTGGAAATCATTGATCTGGGGTTTTGACAGTTAAATTAAATATGTTATGTAATTAATGACTATTTTCTTGTTGACTTTCATGTTATTTTGACTAGATGAATCATAAGTGCACAAAAATCATCAATTAATATATAAAACCATTGAATATTTAATAATGAAAAATAATGTAATGAAATAAGAAATGATTATAAACATCAAAAGATAAATATAAATTCTTTTGCTGTAAGTTTCAACACTATTAGTTGGGGACATATCCATGTCAATCTGTGATGTCCAATGTCCAGCTGATGGTGTGGCATGGATATGGAGAGGAGGGTAACAGCACAAGTGGAACCTCTTAACATAACTATGGTTCAAAATTATGAGGCAACTGATGATAGGAGAGTATTCATTACTTGTTAACCTTTAGTACAATGTGAAGCAAGTCTCTAATGCTATGTATGTATGTATATGCTTCAACATATTTATAAGTTTTGAAACATTACATTTATATTTAAGCCAACATATTTGGTCAGATAAATTAAAAAAAAAAGAAAAATATTTACACTGTTCCTACTGTTTACGAAAATTAGTTTTTCTAACTTTTAAATATTTAAAATTGTATTTAAGATACCTTTTATGAAATTTAATATTTAATACCATGCACTATCTTCATGATTATTCAATTTTCTTCTTTAATTTCTTATATATTTTTAGTATTAACAAAACATACTAGTTAAGATTTTTGGTGTAATCATATCAAATAATAAATATAGAATAAAATGAATAATATCCAATAATAATAAAATGAATAAAACAAATCAAACTTAAAAAAAAGCAACAAATTGAAAAAGATCAGATAAATTATATAAGTACCTAAATATTACTATGAAAATTATAATTAAATACATTGAGTCAAATTAAACTAATTTTAAATTCATATAAATTTAATTTTAAAAATTTAATTCACAACACATTTCAATAAGTAATTTATAACCATCTCCAAAGGTATATCCTTAAAATGTTTCTCAAAACTATGAAATGCTTTTACTCAAGGGAGTTTTTAGTTTTATCTTTAATTTGATTTTAGCTAGAATTTTCAAAATAATTTTCATGAAGCATTTGTAAATTTCAAACATACCTAAATATGTTTTATTATGGAAACCTTCTTTATAGACAAATATTTGTATTAACTATTTTATCAGCAGGGATAGAATTTTGGCAAAAATGAAACAAAATTTCTAAGTACTTCATTAAGAATTAATATACAATGGTATATCATCAAGTGAAAATATTAAAAGTCATAATATTATTGACAATGAAAATAATGGGGAAAATTTTATATCAACATTAGTTGGCAAAGTTTCCCAGAATTTTAAAAACTGTTTCATAGCAAGGTGTGATTATAGAAGAATACTGTATTTCTTTTCTATACAACTTTTTCTAAAAAATTGTTTTAAATGTAAATATTCAGAAAATCAAAAAAAAAATCTTGAATGGCAAGAAGTTTATTGAAATTTTTAAACAATTTTAAAATTTCAATCAGAATTTAATTTTTTTTTAAAAAGAACTATATCAAACATTTTGGTTTTTAATCTAATCGAAATACATTTTAATGTAAATTAAAGCAAACGAAAGTATTTATTTTATTTCTTCAATTAAAATTATAATTACATTAATTCATTTTTAATAATTTTTGATATTCTTATATTTATATAAATATAAGAATATCAAAAACATGTCTTAATTTTTTAGACATTTTATTATATTTATCATAATTCTATTTATAATGACACTTGAAATCTTAAATTTAGAATATATAAACAATTATATTTACAATACTGCTTTTGATTGATTTACAAAAAAATCAGTCAAATATTTTAAGCCTATTTTACATGGTGTACTTATTTTTCTTCCTCATAAATAAAAGAAAGTGACAATTTCGTTTTTAATACAGTTAAGTATGATTATGTTGCAGAACATTTTAGATCATTTGTCTTTGAAATTTCACAATTTTTCTGGTAAAAATATAAATTACTAGCGAAGTATCGAGTACAACCACAATAATCATAAAATTAAAATATATCAAAATTCATGTATAATAATGTACATAAATTCTAACAACATTCCCTTTAAGTTTTATAAAAGATGAATTATTAACTTTATTTTAAATATGCATTAACTAACTTCTAACATTTTACGAAAAATTCTTGAGTTTCCAAACAAATTTATAATTTTTCACACCAAATTACTTGAAATTTAAAGGTTTGTAGTAACTATGTTTTATAAAAATGAAAAAAAAAATTAATGTCAATCTTTTTATTTGTTTTCTTTCAAAATCGGCAATATTATGTGATTCAAAAATTTATCGGAATAAAATTCTACTCAATTTTTACTTTGGAAGAAACTTTTGGCGGTGCAAATATATATAAAATATTGCAGGATTACTATTAAAGAAAAAAATTTCTTCGGATTAGCATTAAAAATTTACAATATTCTTTGAAAATACTATCACTCATAAAAATAAATTTATGATGAGAATGAATATTAGTTTTAAATCTTTATACATGTACATTATACTATAGGGTTATTGATATTGAATCATTTGTTTGATATCAAAAGTTAGGATATTAAAGATGTTTTTCAATAAAGAAGATAAGTGTGTATATATTAAATTAGTTAAATTCGTGTATAAAACATAGACGAAATACATTTCGAAGAGCGTAAAACACTGCACTTCCATTCAATGAAACATTGTGCTATTGCTTCTGAAAATCTGAACTAGTAAAAGAGAAATCAAAACTATATCTTGGGCTTCTGCAGTTACAGACAAAAAGAAAGTCAGAAGAAACGAGATATGTTGATGGCTAAATCGCTAGAACAATTATAGTTAGAACATTCTTGATTTATTTACTTATATATTTTTTTAATTTATTTACATTGAAACTCATTATGTGAAATTTCTGACTTGTTTTCAAAATTTGATAATTTTTTGGGTTAAATTTAAATCTATCATTATCAAATAAAACTAGAGTATAATTCATTATATTTCATATACTTAGAACATGCTGAAAAGTTGGATGTTTTGAAGTCTTCTCTTTCTACCATTGCCTCTCCTCTTGACTCAATGCCTGGGTTATTCTTCCTTACAAAATTACTGATTAAATTAATCTTCACAACATTCTGAATTCTTACGGCAAGCTACTCTAGAATTAATCAATAATATACCTTCTGGAGTTGTACTGATATGTAATGATGCCATTAAAGATGAAAATGGTCATACTGGAAGAGGGGTGGTTATTAAAACTGTGACTTCAGAAATTTTATTAAAATAACGTAATGCTGACTTCAGTTCCGTCTTTGGCGCAGATTTTAAAGCCATATCAATGGCTTTACAATTTTCCCTGGACAAACATCTATGAGATTTGGTTACTTGTTGATAAGATGTTTTTATCAACAATGCATTTTAAAAGGATAAATAAAAAGATGAACAATAATTTTTCAACTTTTCCATAAAATTGCAATCATGTGTGAGTTATATTTTGTAACAATTTTCTGAAAAATCATTATAAATTTTAAAAATGAATTTAAAGAATGGTAAATACGTTATTCTTCAAAATATACTAAACGATAAAATTTGTGATGCATAATTTTAACTGAGAAATTTATTAGTTACTTTTGTTATAGTTATTACACAAACATATAGTATTTCAATGAAAAGACATTAGCTAATCAAAAACTTAATAAAATTTTAATATATAAGAATTCGCGATGTCACAGGAAACTGCAGAGCTGTAACGTGACAGAGCTTCTAATCGTCACCTAGCGCGGGAACAGTTGGAGCAAGAGTGAGATAAGCGACTGGGAAGCGAAAAGAGAAAAATTACAAATATTCTTTGGGCTAGTACCCATGCGCGTTTTAGTCCACCATTGCTATTTTGGCTGGGATTACTTATTGATTTTCTTTATTTTTTGGGTTAAAAATAAGAATAAAAAAAAGAAAATTACAATTTTATGTAATATTTGTAGGGGTTAATATGACATTTTTCCCTCAACATTTTTTAGGGTTAAATGGAATACCCCGCCGGTATTCAGATTATCCTGATGCTTTTGCTTTTTGAAAT
>JAPDSC010116581.1:131829-147512 GCA_026290005.1 Latrodectus geometricus | reverse complement strand
TTTCCCTCTATTCGTTTATTATATTTAATAGAAGAGTATGAACATCCTGAGATAACTATTAGGGTTTTAGGGCATCAGTGGTATTGATCTTATGAATATAGAGATATAGAAATAATTAATTTTGATTCTTATATAATCCAGAGATCGGATAAACCTGTTTTTCGTTTATTAGAAGTAGATAATTCTTTAATAGTTACATGTAGGACTGATGTCCGGATAATTGTCTCTAGAATAGATGTAATTCATTCTTGAACTATCCCCTCTTTAGGGGTAAAGGTTGATGCTGTTCCTGGACGTTTAAATCAATTATCTTATTTATTTAATCGAGTAGGGCTATTTGTAGGACAATGTTCAGAAATTTGTGGGTCTAATCATAGATTTATGCCTATTGTAATATATGTTGCCGATCGTTCTAGATTTTTAGAAAAGTGTTAAAGATAGTGGCCGAAGATATAAGGTGTTAGTCTCTTAAATTAATTATGGAGATAATAGTTAAGTTAATATTAGTTTGTCAAATTAAAGATGAGAATAATTCCTCAATTAATACCTTCAATGTGAATTTTTTCTGTATTTACAGTAATTTTTATTTTAACACAAATAGTAAGATTGTACGGAAGTCATAACTATCTATTTCCTGCTGTTTTTGAAATAAAAATAAAAAATAATAAATGATGTTGATAAATTTATTTTCTGTGTTTGACCCTACATCGTATTTTGGTTTATCTTTAAATTGAATTATTATATTTATAATTTTTATGTTTTTTATTTCTAGATATTATTTAGTTGGGAGTGGATATCAAATTATAAAAAATGTATTTTTAACAAAATTGAATGTTGTTTTTAAGGAAATTGCTGATAAAAAATATTTAGGAATTATTTATTTAGTAATATCAAGATTTATATATTTAATAGCATCTAATTTGATAGGGTTATTTCCTTTTGTGTTTAGATTTACTGCTCATATTTTTGTTACATTAGGAATATTAATAGTATTTGGGCTAAGATTCTTTTTAATAGGGTGAGTAAAGAATTTTAAGATTAGAGCGGCCCATCTAGTTCCTGAGGGAAGACCTTTGTTTCTTGCTCCTTTAATGGTTTTGATTGAAAGAATCAGACATTTAATACGACCGTTTACATTGTCTATTCGTTTAGCGGCAAATATTATATCAGGCCATTTAATTATTGGATTACTATCAAGAATTAGTATATTAAGAATAGGAAGAATAACTCTTTCTATTATATTTCAGAGAGTTTTGTTGATGTTAGAGTTTGGGGTAGCTATTATTCAAGGATTTGTATTTAGAGTTCTTCTTTTATTATATTCTTTAGAATATTATTAATTTTTGGAAAAGAATTTTCACCCCTATCATATAGTAATGGTATCCCCTTGGCCTTTAATAATAGGAATAAGAGTAATAATATTTATATTTGGGATGGTAAAAATATTTATAATAATAAAATATGATATTTTAATAATAGGATTTTTAATAAGAGTTTTAGTATCAATACTATGATGGCGAGATGTAATTCGGGAGAGAACTTATTTAGGTTGTCATTCAAGAGAAGTGCTAAGAGGGTTAATATTAGGAATAATTTTATTTATTGTAAGTGAGGTGTTTTTTTTTATTTCGTTTTTTTGAGCTTTTTTTCACTCAAGATTGAGTTCTTCATTCGAAATCGGAATAGAGTGGCCTCCTGTTGGAATTTTTACTTTAAACCCGTTTCAAGTACCTTTATTGAATACTGTAATTTTACTTACTTCTGGGGTTAGAATTACATTGTGTCATCAAGCTATTTTAAATAAAAATTGAATTTTAGCTAAGAATTCTCTTTTGATTACTTGATTATTAGGCTTATATTTTTTATTACTTCAATTATTTGAGTATATGGAGACTAGATTTAGAATAAGAGATTCTGTTTTTGGTTCTGTATTTTTTATAGCTACAGGATTTCATGGTTTTCATGTAATAGTGGGAAGTTTATTTTTAATAGTAATATGATTACGTATACTAAGAATACATTTTAGAGAAGGGCACCATTTTGGGTTTGAAGCTGCAGCTTGATATTGGCATTTTGTAGATGTAGTATGATTATTTTTATTTTCTGTAGTATATTGATGGGGGTCTTAGATAATAAGTATAAATGTACATTTAATTTCCAATTAAAAGGTTCTTTAGAATTGTTGTTATCATAATATTATTGGTTTTAATAATTGTATTTATTGTCTATTTAATATTTTATTTAATATCCTTTAGGAAAATAAAAGATATGGAGAGAAGATCGAGATATGAATGTGGATTTAATTTAATTAATAAAGTGCGTATAATATTTTCTTATCGGTTTTTTTTAATTAGAATTTTATTTTTAATTTTCGATGTAGAAAATATTTTAATATTAAGATTTCCTTTTTTAATGAAAAGAGAAGAAATAATAATAGTGAGACTTTTATTTTTAATAGTTTTAATTTTAGGGTTAATTTATGAATATTATTGGGGATCATTAGAATGGGTGAACGTATCTAAGGCTTAAACTTAGTGCACTATTCTGCCAAATAGATTCATAAGAAGCAAAGATTGCGGTTTCATTGTTAATGAATTTTTTTTTTTCATGAAAAAATCAATTTAAGTTAATTAATTGATTTGCATTCAATTTATATGTTAGTACATACTTAAATAAAGGGAAGGTTATATAAGAAGCTGCTAACTTTTTTTTTAGTTAAAAACTACTTAAGAATAAGAAGCTTTAAAGCAGCTTAATTTCGACTTAAGAAAAGTAGGAAAAGTAACGGAAGTTTGGTGAAGTTCACATCATTATTTCATGATGAAGATAGGTAGACTTTTTTATCTTCAGTAAAATGCTCTTATATAAGCTACTTAAATAAAAAAAATAGAAGGATTAGAGGGGTAATAAGTGTAATTATTAAAATAGGAAGAAGAGATGAAGAGATAGAGTAAGGGAGTTTGGAATTAATTATTAGAAACGAAAAAGATGAGGAGGGGCCGTATATTTCTTGTCAATATTTATCGTTTTCTGAGTATTTATTTATTAAAGGGAGGGAAAATAAAATTTTGTAAGAAGATATGAAGTGAATAAATCATAAAGAAATAGCGGATTCTCCTAAGAAAATGAATGATTTTTTTTAAAAATTAAGGGAAAGGGAAATAAGAATTCCTAAAATTAGTGATGATATGATAGATGTTTTTAAAAAATTTGGAATAATGAAAATCTGATTAGGGTTAGAAACCCATAAAATAAGTGTTCCTGTTAAGACAGAAAATAAAGATATAATTAGGATAGGGATTTCTATAAAATTAGAGGGGTGAAAATTAATATCTGGCTTAGATTTAATTAAAAATTTAGAGGAAAATATAATTATGCGGATTGAATATATAGGTGTAAGTGAAACAGAAAAAATTATTAAGATAGAAATGAAGCGAGAAAGCTTAGATGAAATTAAGGATTCAATAATAGCATCTTTTGAAAAAAAACCCTGATATAAAGGGAATTCCTATTAAAGATATAGATGATAGCCCTAAGATAGAAGAAGGCAGAGGAAAAGATGAGAATATAGAACCTATATGACGTATGTCTTGATAAGTAGAACTGTGAATTATAATTCCAGCACAAAGGAATATTATAGATTTGAATAAGGCATGGGTAATTAGATGAAAGAATACAATTGAGAAGGAGTTTAATGAAATAGTAAATATTATTATGGCTATTTGTCTGAGAGTAGATAATGCAATAATCTTTTTTATATCGTTTTCTCATAATGCTGAGAATCTGGCATAAAGAGCTGTAGCTCTTGAAATAATTATAAGAGTTGCTATACAACTAGGGTGCTTAAAATCTATAATTCGAATTATTAGATAAACTCCTGCTGTTACTAAGGTAGATGAATGAACTAAAGCTGAAATTGGAGTAGGAGCAGATATTGCTGCTGGAAGCCAAGCAAAGAATGGGAATTGGGCTCTTTTTGATATTGCTGCTAGTATTAGAAAGATTAGGGAAAGTTTTGGAAAATGTTGATTTAGAGAAAAGTTTCAATTAAGGTTAATAAAAATTATAGCAATAGAGATTAAAATTAAAATATCTCCAATTCGATTAGAAATAATAGTGATAGATCCTGACGCCGCAGATGAGTGATTTTGGTAATAAATAACTAGAATATAGGATGATAAACCTAATCCATCTCAACCTAATAAAATGAAAATGATATTATCTCTTATGATTAGAATTAATATTGATAAGACGAATATTAAAAGTAATGACGAAAATAAATTATGTTCTAATTTAGGGATATATGAAATTCTAAATTTTAAAATTATGGAAGAAATAAAAATTACTGTGGATAAAAATAGGATAGATATTCAATCTATAATGATTCTAATTTTAATTAGAGATTATTAAATTGATAACTGGAAATTCTAATGAGATGAAAGTACAATTAAATAGAAGAAGCAAAGATATTCAAAGGAATAAAATTCTAATTGAAAATATAAAATTGGCTTTTGTATTAATATTAAGAATTATTAATTCCACAAATTAATGTTTTATTTAAACTAAATATAAATATTGTAATTTCTAATTTGAAGATTAGAAGAAGTAATGGGATAATGTGAATGAATAGACTAATGAAATTTTTTTGTAGTGTTAAAGGATTAGGTAATATTTCTGAAATATTATGGGCAATATTAATGAATATAAAAATTGAGAATGAGGCTGATGTTAATCTAATAAGGATAATTGTTAATGTAAAGGAAAAATTTCATTGAATAATAGAAGATATTATAAGAATTTCTCTGAAAAAATTGATTGATGGGGGGGGGCGGAGATATTAATAGCTATAAGAATAAATCATCAAAATATGAGATTTGGGAATAAATTAATTATCCCTTTGAAAGAGATAATATTTCGAGTGTGGAACTTAGAATAAATAATGTTTACCATAAAAAATAGAGCAGACGAAGAGAAACCGTGGCCAATTATTATGATTAGGGCACCTATCATACCTAATTTTGATAGTGTTATTATTCTTGATAAAATAAATCCCATATGGGCAACAGAGGAATAAGCGATTAGAGATTTTAAATCTTTTTGTCGGATACAAATTAATCTTGCGGCTGAAGCTCCTAGTGCTCTTAGACTAATAATTCAGAAATTTATTCTATTAATGGAATTAACAAGTATAGGAGAAATTCGGATGATTCCGTAACCTCCTAATTTAAGGAGAATGGCTGCTAAAATTATAGATCCTTCAACAGGGGCTTCTACGTGGGCTTTTGGAGGTCAAAGGTGAGTGAAGAATATAGGTAATTTTACTAGAAAGGCTAATATAAAAAGTAAAGGAAGTTTAATTTTTATACATATGATTGATAATATAATAAAACTTATAATTTCTAAATTAAGAATTCTTAATAGTAAAGGAAGGGAAGCGAAAATAGTATATATAAATAGATAGATTCCTGCTTGAAGACGTTCGGGTTGGTACCCAAGTTTAGTAATAAGAATTAATGTAGGAATTATAATAATTTCAAAAAGTAAATAAAATAAAAGGAATGTTGAGGACGAGAATGTTAAAATTAAAAATATAAGGATAAAGGAAATAAATAATGAGTTTTTTTTAAAGTTAAGGGTAGAGATAAAAATTAATAAAGTAGAAATTAGTGATAAAAGAATTATTATTAAGGAAATATAATCGATATAAATGAAGTTACATATAATTATTAAAGGTTTTGAGGATATAAAGAGTAAAAGAAAAATGGAGATAGAAAGAATAATTAAAGATGGGGAAATTGAAGATACTATTAGGTCCGCCGGTATTCAGATTCATGCTTTTGTAATAATTTTTTTCATAGTGATACCAGTATTAATTGGGGGATTTGGAAATTGGTTGGTCCCTTTGATGTTGGGAGCGCCGGATATAGCATTTCCTCGAATAAATAATTTAAGATTTTGATTGTTACCACCTTTATTATTATTATTATTTATCTCTTCTATAGAAGAGATAGGGGTGGGGGAAGGATGGACAATCTACCCCTCTTTATCTGGGTTAGAGGGTCATAGAGGAAGATCGGTAGATTTTGCTATTTTCTCTTTACACTTAGCTGGAGCGTCTTCAATTATAGGGGCTATTAATTTTATTTCTACTATTTTGAATATGCGTTTATATGGGATAAGAATAGAGAAAGTGAGATTATTTGTTTGATCAGTGTTGATTACAGCTGTTTTACTTTTATTATCATTACCTGTATTGGCGGGAGCTAATACAGGTAATGATATTAAAAGTAACCAGCAGTATATCATTACGAGCAAAATTGCGTGTCCATTCGCACGTTGTGATGACACCATGTGAAATCTATAAATTATATTGTGTTTTAAATTTATATTTATGCTATCGGCTATAAATAATAGAATTTTGTTACCTTTAAAGGAAAAGAAATTTATTACAAGGGAAAAAGGGATCCCGTTTTAATAAATAAATAACTTATATTAAATGAAAAATACAAGTTTGCGCTTTAAAATCTGCGGTAAAGCCAACACTTAATGTCATTCCAGTTTTTTAAGCTAAACAAATTATATAAAAAAAACTTCTGATAGTTAGAAAATTTAGCTGTCAAAAATTTTAAAATTTATGTTTCTGATCATATGTAAATTTTTCATAACTAGAAAAAATTCTAATTATAGGTTCCGTGCTAATTCTATTTAAATTTTGGAACAAAATTGGCTGCGATGACGCTAATATGTAGGTACCAAATATTATAATACAAGATGTAATTACATATCATTTATAACATTATACAAGCACTGTAGTAAGTTTTTGAAAGAAATTCATTATAAATATGTTTTTGAATTTGTATTAAAAATAAAAAAAATATTTATTTACCAAATGAAAGAATCAATATTGTTCTTACAAACTTACTAATATCTTAAAACCAATTTTATTATTTTATCTTGGAATAAATTTCTAATACAATTTAAAATAAAAATATAAAATAATGTAGGTTTTACTATTTATATATTTTACAATTTTAAGAAATTTGTTCTAACTTACCATTAAACATATGATCTAAAATTTTTGAACTTTTTAGTAAGTCAGAGAGTTAAACTTTTATTTAAAAAAATCCGAGCACCTGCATTTCCTGAATATATTTGTCTTTAAAAGTAATAAAACTATTTTTCATTAGATATTGATGAAAATTTTTTCGGCGAAATTTTTTATATTATAATAAACTTCTGTTTACTAAATATATTACATATAAGTTAGAAAATTAATCAGTTTTTTATTAATTCATTTTAAATTAAAAATTTAAAAGTTAAATGATAATTTCAAATTTTGTACATAATTATTGCTAAATTGATACTATATACAACTATTGACACAGAGAAGTGAATATTCTGACATTAATATTAAAATTAAATAATAAAGTCTGATACTCTGAAATTACTATTAAAATCAACTAATTTCATTGAATTGAAAGTATTTTTGATAAAAAATTTTATTATTTAATTTATTGATAAAATTAAAAAGACTTTGTCATTGTTTTTATTAGCCAACAGATGACAGCACTAATATAAATGTAATAAATATAAAAAGAGTAGCTGTCAAAATACTGACTATTTTAAAAGTATAATTAATTATTAGTATTTATAAAACGTGATTGTGCTTCTTTTCATAAATACCATTGCTTTTTAATAAATAAATTAAAAAAAAAAAAAAAGAACTGAACCAAAATTGGAAACAAGAATTCATTTTTAATGTGTGGCAACTAAAAATACTTCCATTTCTGTTTATTTACTGTATTTTAGTTTTGATTGCAAATAAAGGATTTTTCTTCAGTACTGTTGCTTAGACTTTTCAAGTGAACAGCAAATTTAACTTTGAATTTAAAATAAAATAAAATATCTGAATTTTGACAAGCCTTTTTTTTATTTTGAATTTTTGAGTGAAAAGCTGTTGTTTTTTTTATTTAGAAAACAATATAACGAAGTTTAATACAAACTTTAATAAAAATGAACTTTGTCATGTTCCAGTGTTTTATTTATTTTCTCATAGTTACATAAAAGTTAAGAAATTGCATTAAAAAATAAAGTAGGAGTATTAAATTAGTAAAATATGATATTTAAATTACAATATTTTTATCTTCTGGGACATTTTATTCTGAGGTAACCCTCTAGTGCAGTGAAATCTAAATTTCATTCTTAATTTAAAAATATTTTAAAAAGAGTGGAACTTTCAAATTGTAATGGATGTGCGAAAATGAATAATCTGGAACAGGAACATGAGTTATTTAATTTAATGATTTATAGAATAAAAGTGCTTATAAGTACATATTTTTATAAGTTATTAATTAAAGATTTTTGTAATTAGTTATTGAATATTTCTAATCTCGTAAAATGAATTTGGAAATTCCTGGTAAGTTAAAAGTATGAGTTACTTGAAAAACAGAATATCGCTTAAATATCACCAAATTTAAAAAATAGTGTTCAAAGGATTATATATAGCTGCGCCAAAAAGTCGCTCTATTTGTTTACTCCAAGTATGTCTTTTTCACTGATGTGGAGATGTATTTAAGATCATTATGTTATTTCAAAGCTTAGTAAAACTATTTCAGCCTTTACTTGTGTGGGAATTAATGGGGCCAAACATGGTATATTCCAAAATAATGCATGGCACAGCTTGTCCTTTTTGGACCTTGCGCCACAAAACCCAACCATAATAATGCAAGACAGACGTAGTATGAAACAAAATGTTATCCAATTTGAATGTGGAGCATTTCTTTCATATGAGCAATAATAAAGTAACTATGTTTTGTTTGTAAAATGTGTATAATGTCATCTTAAGTGTCATTTAAAACTAAAAAAAAAAAAAAAATGATAAGATTTACTAGACTATTCTTGAAATTATTGTTCTTGGCTTTAGATTTCGTTCCTTCTCAAGTTTTTTGTTCTTGGTGATGGATTGGGTTTTTTTTTTTCAAGTTTATTACTCTTGATAATTGAGAATTTCTGAAATGGATCTGATAAAAACTTTTTTAGAAGCTATCTATTTAAATACAATAACTCAAATATATAAATTTATGACTATTCAGATATCAAAAATTATCTATTTAGATTCAATAATTCACTCACTCAAATATATTAAAATATGACTATTCAGATTCTATTGACATTGCAAATAATATACTTGGAATTACTGGCATTCATCATTTTCTACTAGCAAGCAATACATTTAAAGCTGTTGCATTCTTTTTGTTTTGTATGTATATGCATTAGAACACATAGGTTTCCCTTTGTTTTAAATGTTTTATATTTTAAAATATAAGAAATTAATATTACAAGTCTGAATTTATATAAAAATTTTAAAAATAATAAAAATTTGCATGAAAATTCCTAAATTATAAAATTTAATATTTTTTTCCAATCTTAATTGTATTTGAAAATAATTTCTAATTCTTGCCATTCACATTTTGATCCGTTTTTGTGTAAAAAATATTTGAGAAATTAACACTGCTTATTATTTTAATTTATGGGACTCTTGACTACTCATTTTGTCTACATTTGGCAATCTTGCTAATTTTTTATTTCTACTCACCTAATGATTACTAAGTGAAGTAATAACTATTACACTATGGTTTATTTACTTAGGGCATACTTATAGATAGTGGATGATGTTTTGATCTTGGCGAAATCTATAATCATTAGAAAACATGATTGGATAAAATTTTCTTTGGGATTATTTTCATAGCTTTCTGATATTTCCTGTTTTCCAATACTTTGTTACACTAACATTTAATTACATTTGTAAATAAAAGAAACTGATGTACAAATGGATTTCCTTTGCTTTATTTCACTATTAGATAATATGTATTATATAATAAATAATAAGAGTATTCTATAATATTATTTATATTATAATGTATAAAGCAAAGTAGAAATATAATGTGTAAAATATTTTTCACTAAAGTCCTTTTGTAATAAATTAGAAATATGCTAAAAATTTTTCAATTTAAGGGAATAAATAAAAAAATATATAAATGATCTTCAAAAACAATTTATAATTATTTCGGTTGACAAAGCCTCAAACAATTATGCATTTTTTGTAAAAAAATTCTATTCATAAATTTTAAATGATGAAATATCAAATTCAAAAACCTATAAAATAAACAATTCCGCTCAAAAAACTTAAAATATCAATTTTAATATTCCTTATATTATACTATAAATCCTAAATTTCACAAGAATCTCGTGAAACTGATACACTATCTGATGTTCTAACACTAATTTGTTTAAATTTGTTTTCCAATTATATATCCATCGCATCTTAGAAAATATTAAATTAAATATTACAAGAATAATTAATAATAATAAACCAATAATTGATTTTGTATCTACTTATAAAATTCATATTTCTTAATATGATTCAAACTTTTTACTAGTTTCCCAATTGATTAACTTTTTGCTGTATTAATGTTTTATTTTATGAATATGGGTCTTTATTAGACATTGATTTAAAATTGGAAAATATTTCCGAATCACTACCCAATTTCAAATGAGTATTAAGTGCTTAGAAATGTATTTAACAATGATTTAGTGATTATTGTAAGTTTATTTTATAATTATGTCTTGTTTTGTTAATGAATTTATGTAATTATACTTGAATATGAATTAATGTGAATAACATGAATGATTTATTTTTAATAATTTAGGAAAATTGTAAATGGCAACTTTTATAAAAATGTATTATTTTGATAATTGTATATTTAACATTGTGATTAAAATGTATTTATATTTTAGGCTTGTTTATTTTTATTTAAAATATTATTAACCGTTTGAGTGCCGCAAAGCGCTATTGCTTGTTATTCGCCAAAAATACAGAGAAGCGCTGTCGCGCTTCTCTTGTTTGGTACTGAAGATGCAGAGACGCTGCTGTTGGTTTGTATAATTTTCACATCTTTTGAGAGCAGTTGAATTCATATCAATCGCAGTTTTTATTCGTTTTATATTTATTCATAATTAACCTTAATTATAACTATTTCTATTATTCTCCAAAAAAAAATTACTACGCATTTCATTCCGCACTTTTAGCATTTATATAAGAAAACTCTTCAGCACTCAAACGGTTAAAAGACTTGCTTGTTATTATGTTAAATAATAACATTTTAGTACCCTTTTGTATCTTGTAAGTTAAGCTGAAAACAGAAAGTCATTAATCTTAAATTTTGATTGGTGTGATTATGAGGTGGTTAACTAATTTTTAGTAAACATGTTATTTTTTAATGTACAATCACATTTTTTTGCAAAAGATCTGGTTGAAACTGCAATGTAGTAAACATTTCATACAATGTATATATGTGTATGGGTGAAAGAAAATAAGTTAGATTTAAAGTTTTTTCTCCTAATTATATATAATTAACAAAAATTCTCATTTGATTTAAGATGCAGAATAAAGATGTATATGTGATTTAAAGCTCAGGAAATCACATTAACGTATTTTATTTCTACATTTAACAATTCTTTTGATGAAAATGCACATATTTATATTAAACATAACTTATACTTAATTTTTTAAAATTTTATTCTAATGTATATAATTATTCTTATTAATATCATGAGCAATTAAATATTCTAATCATTTTATAAGTGAATTTATATTATGTTGTGTTATAATATGAAGAATATATTATCTATATTATATAATAAAGGATTTATAATTTCTTGCAGAACACATTTCCTATTGAAATGCAATTTTATGCTCTCAAAGACGTGTGAATCTTGCTGTAATGATGGAATTTGATCTTTTTAGGGCAAAAAAGGAAAATTTCATCAAATTTTGAAAATCAATATAAAATAAATTTGTTTTTCATCAAATATTAGCTTTTTGATATTTCTATGATCATTTCAAATTAATCAGTTTTAAAAATTAAGAAAATTTTATAATATTTTTAATGTGCTATTAACTTTGTAATATTTTAATGTGCTATAGTATATTATTATATGGTTTTAATATGCTGTAATTTGAATTAATTTTAATAGAGTTTGATGTTATAAATTGTCTTTATATTTATTTTAAATTTTAATATAAAATCATCTATTTTTAATGCCATTTGTAAGATTTTATTTTTATTCACATTTAGTGAAGCATATTTTTGACATTAATACTTAATAATTTTTGTTATATTTTTCTTTTAGCTAGCAAATTTATTAGCATTTCGTTTGTTATTATTAGCATTGAAGAAAGGTTTTATTATATTTATTAGGTTTCAAGGTGTATTTATATACAAAGCTAGAAGATAACAAAAGTTTTTCTTAAAAATATTTTTCAGAAAAATATGTGCAAAAAAAAAAAAAGAATAATTATTTTCTAATAATTTGCATTTGCTGTCAGATTGTTTAAATGTTTTATATTTAAATTATTTTGAAAAAACATGAAGTCTATTAGAAATATATCTTTGAAGTTTAATTTTCATATTTACTTTTTTATTATTATTATTATATATTTAGAAATTATTGATGTTTTACTGTCTTGTTGAAAAGAATTTATTACAGTATTACATTCATAAATAATTTATTGGAAAGACTCAATTTTAAGGAAGGTTAGTTAATTTGATCCTTGATTTTGATGACTTTGTTCTTTATTTAAACTGTGATACACTTTTTTTTCTATTATTACAGACTATTTTTATGATGGGAAATGACCCTATAAATTTTCTGCTTTTTTATATAAAAAATTAAAATTAAGTTTTTTTTATTTTATGCACATAAATGATTATGTTAATTTTTAGAGCATATTATGAACTACTCACATTTTTCTTTATTTTTTTATTTGTATTTAAGTAATACATTTATACTTGTATGTATTGAAGTATTACTTATTAATATTAAAGTATTACTTTAATACATGTATTAATTATACTTTGACTACACACACATGTATGTAATACACGTGTAATTTGGTATGAATTACAGTTTTAAATTGCTGATTTAGTATGAAAAATGTAAAGGTATACTGATAAAGTTTATTTGACCACACTACAGTTTGGCTAAATATTATTCTTTATGTTTAAATACTTAAATTAGGAATTAGAAATGGCATTTTTTTAGTTTTTTCAAGCAGTGTTAGGACAACATTTCTCTTTTTAATCTACTGAGTTCCCCATATTTGTTTGGTTAATGTGTAAAGCTTCTAACAGATTAGTCAAGTAGCCCAGCAAAGTTAAGATTGAAAATACATGTGTAACCCTGTCATCATTGAAAAGCCATCTTATTGGGATGAAATCATACATAAGCCAAAGGTAATGGAATACCATGGGAAGTGTAGATAGATTAGAACAGCATATCTTCAATTGCCCTATTATAAAAAAGACAGGAAAAAATATAACTAAAGAGTATTTTCCCATCATGTTTCTGATATAAAATAAAAGGAATTCTTTTATTTTATATCAGAAACATGAAGGAGAATATTCTTATTTGTATTTCAGACTTGATACATGGACCCTTGATTTTGACAGTAAGTGAGAAAAAAGAAAAGATGAGTACCTGGATTCATTATGAATGATTAAATTATAGTTTTTAGAAATTACTTCCATAGACAAAAAACTGAGATCAACTAGGCAATGTTTTATATATTGGTCAAAAGAAAAAAATGAGAAAATGGGTGCAAAAAAAACATGATATTTTTGTTTTTTTTTTGTGATGTTAGCCTATCTAAAGATATACTGGTAAAGTTTAGCTTGTCTTTCTGTTGTAAGGTTTACCTTATAAAAACTGAATTTTTTTAGATAATGAATGTAAATACAATAAAATATATTTTCAAATGCAAAATAATTTTTAATAATGTATATTACATTAATAATTTTTATGTAATATACATTATTAAAATTAAACATTAATAATTTTTATAAAATGTTTTCTTCCAGTTTGCTCATTTCTTAATGAAAAAAACAAACTAAAGAAAAATGTTTTATTTATTTTTTTATTTTTATTTATTTATTTATTTTATTTATTTATTTATTTATTTATTTTTTTTTTTTTTTGTTAAAAATGAAAATTAGCATAATTCTATAAATTCAATGCTTGTAATAGTCCTATTGATTTGAAGTTATGTAATTGTTTCATTTTAAAATTGCTTTTCAAAAATATGCTAATATTTTAGCATACTATGAGCGAAAAGGAGCATTAAAATAATTAATTATAATAATTTATAAAGAATGTGAGACTACTGAAAATAAGTTTAGTTATAAAATTACATATATTTGTAAGGAAATTCAACAATGGCACATCTTTGGTGCCCCATTATATATGCTGTCATCAATTCTGTCCCTTGCTGTGCCAAACAGTGAAAAATCCTTAATAGGACTGATTTTTTTTAAAGAAAAAAATTTAATGGGCTGAGTAAATTAATTTATCCAATTTGAATAATGAACTGTATTTTGGTTTTTACAGTTTCTCATGATCATAAAAGAAATGAGTTCATATTTATAGGAGAATATGGCATATTATAATGAGAGTCTAATAATATATTAATAGCATTATAATATTTTTTATTCCCTAATATAAATCAGTTGACAAAGAATTTGTAAAGAGAAATCTTTAACTACTGATAAAGGCAGCTTTCTTTATTCTAGCTGTAAATACTCTTACTCCCTTTTCCTAAAATATTAATATGTATGTATTTCCCTAAAATTTATGAATAAGCCAATCTCCACAAACGCCTTGCGACAAAAAAAAAAAAAGTCAATTTGAATACTTATTTAATGATTGCCGAGAAATTTACCAAAAATTTTACTGTTAATCTCACCTCTCATTCCCAGATATGAATTTGAGTTTCACATATAATCAGATTTGAACTTTTTAGTATTTTGGAAACAACCTCAATTTTCGTTTTTAGCTTAGTTTCTGTTAAAAATATTTTTTACTAATATAATGAATTCTTATTAAACTTTGTGTTTTAGATAATGCACCTTCAGTAGTTTCTGTGTTGATTGTGAAATGTTGCCTTTATTTTTTATTTATTTTGCAATTTTGAAATTGAAAATTTTTTATAGTTTAAAATTAGGACTTTTGGCAAATTATAGTATTTTTAAATTGAAATATTGTTAAAAGTAAGCTTATAAGAAACTTCAAAAGTTAGAGCAATCAACAAATGTATTTCATTTTTTGTTGGTATATGTGTGTAAATTCCTTTCTCTACTATCTGTTTTAATTAATGTTTTTCTTCATAAAAAATATGTAGAAAGGGATTCAGCATATTTTGAGAATTTCTATTTGTATGTTTATTAAATTTGTTCATTTGAATAATCATAATTTTCTATTCCTTTTTTTTATCTAATACTTTTTTTCTTCCTATTTTAAGGTTAATGGGTGCTTTTTTTTCAATTTGTTGTATTGATGCAATTATAGCTATAAATGATGATTCTTCATATTTAAATTGAATATCTATAATATTAGTAATCCAAGTGTATTCATTAGATTTTTCTACATTTATCATTACTTAAAATTTAATTTAGTTAATTTCTTACAAATTCATTTGTTACTATAGTATGTAATAAACCTGGAATTATTTAATTTAATTAGTATATCTGTTTACCTTTCATATATATATATATATATATATATATATATATATATATATATATATATATATATATATATATATATATATATATATATATATATATATA
>JAPDSC010116581.1:80195-131819 GCA_026290005.1 Latrodectus geometricus | reverse complement strand
ATATATATATATATATATATATATATATATATATATATATATATATACTATAAATAATTAGAACTGAATTAGATATGTTTTAAATATATTTCTTTTGAATAATATTTTGTTTTTAATGTAATTTATTTTTAATAGTATTTTTATTGTATTTATTGACTTTTTGTAATATATATATATATATATAGATAGATAGATAGATAGATAGATAGATATTATATAGATAGATAGATAATGAATTTGAAACAAAAAATATATCGAATATTTTTTTATAAATACACTGTTTCTTTTTTTCCAGTGTTTTCCATTGGAGAAATATCTTGTGGTCTTCAGGCTGAGTCTCCTTCTTGTATATTTTGTAATCAAAAGTTTTTCAACAAAAGCAGTCTTCGAAGGCATATGGAAAGACATTTGTTAACAAATCGTAAACGATTTCAGTGTGATATATGCTTTAAATTATTTTGCAGAAAAGATTATGTGAGAGAACATAAGCAACATATGCATGGTTTAAGGTTAGATACTAAGACTTCCATTGAAACTAGTCACTCAGAAACATTGCAGATGACGAAATGTGAACCTGAATAAATTGTGTTAATATTTGTTTCAGATTATAAAGTTAATGCAATGATAGATTTTCTATCTGAATGTGAACAAAATCAAGTAATTATAATTTTTTAAATGAAAATTAATTTAGACTTTCATGGAAACTAGTCACTCAGAAACATTGCAGATGACAAAATGTGAACTCAAATAAATTGTGTGTTAATATTTGTTACAGGTTATAAAGTTTATGCAATGATAGATTTTTCTATATGAATGTGAACAAAATCAAGTAATTTTAGTTTTTTAAAACACAAATTAATTCAAAAATAATTTAGTGCAAGTGTAGTTGGTTAGTATTATATATCACTATATCATTTGCTCATTTTGAAACTTTTACAATATTTGTAGTAAAAATGAGCCTACAAGAAAAGTTAAATAGTATCAATATGTTACTAAACCAAACTAAATTTATAAAATATTCTCTAATCTTTATTATTTATCATAATTTTGATCAGCTTTTACATAAAACAATATTTTGGCAGATAGTCTAGTAATGTACATCAATGTCTGATTTATATTTAAATACATGAAAAAATTATATATGTGAATTATGTATATAACATATGAAAAGATATTTTTGAGGCAGAAAGTAACAATGCTTATTCACATTTAAAAACAAATGAAACTTTCTATTGAATTGATTTCAGCTATCAAAAATCATATAAATTAGATTTTCATGATTTTCTGTGATTCTTATTTTTCTACTTTAGAAAGATCTTAATCCCTATTTGAATAAATAGTTGCCTTAATGTTCTTTTTGTATTTCTTTGGTCTTTCTGTTCATTCTTTATTTACAAGATTATTAAGAACTTTTAGTAGAAATTAAATTGCTCAATTTAAAGATTGAAAATTGCTACAATTTAATCATTCTTAAAAATTTTGCATTGTATATATATATATATATATATATATATATACACTGTCTACCAATAAGTATTTGGACATCTGTGATAGAAAAGAAAAACTAACTTTATTCAAAACCAATAATTAGTAGAGCCTCCACGAGAGGCAATTATAGCCTGAACCCTCCGGAGCATACTTTCCACAAGTCTTTCTTTTACAGCTAGTGGTATTATCTTCCACTCAGCTTGGAGTAGTCATATAAGTTCCTTCACCGATTTTGGATGGATAGTGTACCCCTTAATTCAGCAATCCAACTCGTCCCAGCGGTTCTCGATAGGGTTCATGTCTGGGCAGGCCAGTCCATTCGATGAATTCCATTGGTACCATACCAAGCCTTGGTTAACCATGAAACTGGCATTGTCGTCCTGAAAGTAACTGGGATCTAAACCATAAAACTGCCACAACGTAGGAAGTCATCCAAAATGGTGTAGTAGCCATCAGCATTGAGGTTACCATGAATAGGGACCAAGGGTCTCAGTCCATACAAGGGGAACCACCCCCAGACTATAATTCCACCATTCTAGCCTCTGCAGGAGATGTTCTCCAGGTAGACGCTAGACCCACTGATCTACGGTCCGATTTCAATGTGCTTTGCACCACATTAACTGAGCAGCCCGGTTGGACTTGGTGATCAAAGGCTTATGGACAGTAGCACGACCATGAAAACCGAGCAGATGTGCTTCCTTAAGGATGGCATTCATTGAAACAATACTCCCGGATGCCTGTTGTAGCTTTGTGGATGAGGGCCATCAGTTGGGTGCCGTTCTTCTGAATTTCTCTGGACAAATATCGTTGGTCTGCCAACTTGGGGCACATTCTGACAATCACCGCTCATCTTCCACTTCTTAATCACATAATCCACTGTTGATTTTGGGTACTTCAGATCTCTAGATATGTATCATAAGGATCGACCACTTTTGTGATACCTGATAATTATACTTTTCTCGAAATCAGAGAGCTCCAAACTGCATGGCATCTTGCATGCGACTAATACTGATGCTGCTTCCTACACAATATATACCAGCAGAGGCCATGGTGTACCTCAGGACCTCTGATAATGTCATTTGCATAGGTTTCCAAATACTTATTGGTAGACAGTGTATATATATATATAAACCATTTATATAGTAATTTTGGTGTTTTTCATAGTTGATTTTATTTTTTGTTTTATTATAAGCGTAAGCTTATATGACAGAATGGTATAATAAATTAAGATTTATATCTTAAACATGTGATTATAAATTTCAATATTGTGCTTTTCGTTTACATCTATTTTTGGTTTTATGTATTACATAATGTAAATTATTAGTTAAGTTGTAATAATTTTCAAATAAGTATTTCATTTCTAAAAAATGTATTGAAAGAAGGAATTGACTTATTAAAAATAAAAATTGTTCATTCCGTTTGACTGGGTCAAGTTCTACTATTGGGACTACAATTTATTATAAAAATAAATGAATATTATTGATGAAATTACATTTAAATAACAATTTAAAGAGCAAATTGTTAAAAAATAAAAATACTTTAATATTTTGTAATTTGACGACTTTATTTTAAAAGTTTTATGTATATCTGTATTGTTCTATAAATAAACAATTGTCATACACTGGGAAAAAACCATGTTTTAATTCTTAAAACAGAATCGTTAACTAGAAAGAGTTTTATTAAAATATTTATTTATATTTCTTTTGTATAAATAGTACTGGTGCTTCCTGCATAATTTCAAATTGATACTAAGCCTGTTATTTACCATGTGATTATTGTTAGTATATAGTAATTGGCGGCATAGATTTATATATGCAATATGAAGAAGTTATAAATTTCCATCTTATATAGTCTCATTCAAAATGTTTTAAATTTAAATATTATAAAGTATTATCTAATTTATATCAGCATTCAATATAATTAGTAATTAAATTTTAAATATCGGTTTCTACACCACTAAACATATATTTTAATGAATGTTTATAATAGAGATATATGTGATTTGAACTAATTAAAGATTTTTAAACTCGTATTTTATACATAAAATATAAATTTGGGTTAGAACTTTTATAACCTAATGTTATGTCAACCCTTCAATTAAGTTTTTGAAGTAATATTGACATTTTATGATTACAAAGGCTCGTAATATGAATTTAAGGTAAGAGCTCAATATGAGTAAACTAGTTTTCTCTTCAGAGATTAAAGAAAAATCAAAAAGTTATTCTCAAATATTTTTAAATGCTATTCACTTAGGGTAAGGGAATAGCATTTACCAATATCCTATTATTAGTAATAATTCTATAAAAAATAAGTAATTTTTAATTTAATTTTTTCATAAAAACACCATACCATGTCTCGTAGTTTTTGCAAAATTTTGAAATCTTGACATTTTAATGCATATGTGTGATAACTTATTTATGCATGTTCTTATTAACTAAAAATTTCAAACTTATGTTCCATGTGTTGCTATCAAATACTTTTTCCCATATAAATTGTGTAATGGAAAGTTCACCTGTTATTGGTTATTTTTCAACATCTAATACTTTCAGCCAGAACTAACACAAATAAAAAAATCTTCTTGCTATTTCATCATAGTGTGAAGAATTAATTTCTATTTAACGATTAACAGCAATATTATGATAAGAGATTTTTAATCCTAAATGAATAAATA
Source organism: Latrodectus geometricus (assembly GCA_026290005.1). Taxonomy (NCBI): domain Eukaryota; kingdom Metazoa; phylum Arthropoda; class Arachnida; order Araneae; family Theridiidae; genus Latrodectus; species Latrodectus geometricus. The sequence goes on along the minus strand of JAPDSC010116581.1, from coordinate 127,660 downwards.
ACTCATTAGAAACTAGTTGTTATTCTTATTTTTAGAAATATGCTACAGTTGAAAAAATTTCTTTTGTAAATTTAAAAACTATTAACAATGTAGAAAATAATTTTTAAAAAGCTAAATTATTAACAATTTTATTAGATAACTTGTCAGAAAAATGAAAGAATAATGCACAAAATTTTTTATATAAACTATTTAACCTTTAAGTGAATTACTTTATTGTTATTAAAATTATGTAATTATTTTTTCTGAATAATAAATAAAAATGTCATTCTTTATAGACATGCATAATGTAAAAAAATAGCATAACATTCAGCAAATTATTTTAAGATGTGTTTAGTTAATTTTTATAATTTTATTAATTTTGAAAATTTTAATATCTTTATAAAGCAAAGAATAACTGTGTTAAATACAATTAAAACATTTTGTGCTCATCCCATGGTTAGAAATTTTTGCCAATAATAAGTTTTATGATATATATTATAAATTAACATCGCATCTTTGATAATTCAAGAATTTTTTCTTAATTAAGCAATTTTTCAATTCATCTAATTTTAAAATATCTGGAAAATTTTCATGGCTATTTTTAAAGTCTCAAAAGATACTGAAATAAATGAAAAAAGCTAATTTTAAAATTAATGATATTTTGGTATAGAATTTTGAATATAAATGCTATCTACATCTGTGTAGGAAATCAATATGTATAGATGCATTAGTATCATGAACAATTAAAAAGCTTTTTGTTTAATTTGTTTACAAAAATTTGAGTTTATACATCTAAGTTATAACAGAGCAAAATGTTTTAATTTTTGAATGAATTTTTCATATCAGGGAAATGATTTTATATTTAAACCTAATGAAAACTTACATTTTGGGGATGATTTGTAGATGCTGTTCATTTTTAACTCAATACATATATTTAATACTATTTAAATTACATTGCTTTAACTTTGCTAGCAATAAATAATATAAATTTTGATAATATAAAATTATATATTTGTTTACATAATTTTGTAATAATTAAATGAATGATTGGTTATTTATTAATAAAAAAAATTATTCCTAATAAAAATACAATGATTTTGAAATAAATCTTCCATTCTTTTATTTTTATATAGGGACAATTCAATTAATACTTTTTATAATACCTTGAATAGCTTAAATAAAATATATTTTGAATAAAGTAATTAATAGATGAATACTGATTATCATTGACTGATCTTGGAAAATAATTCACATGATTTTTCAGCAAGCCTGTGACATTAATGATTTTATTAAATAAGAAATCAAAATTCTTATTTATTCATTCATTTTTATTTTAATCTGACTCTTTCATCAGTAGCTTATCAATTTTCATACAAGCTGTAGTGTTTCGATCAACTTTTTAAAGATATATTACAAAATAATATTTGGATGAGGTAGGCTAGAAATAGATGCAGTATGGAGAGAGTATGGAACTCAGTTAATATATTAAATATCTTAAAAGTGTGACAAATTAATAAATATTATATATGTTTGCCTTTTTTCTTATGAGCATTAGTTCAAAGATGTGTGTGAATTCATAATATCCATATTTGATATGACCATCAAATGTTAAAAATAAGATGTGTATTGAAACTTTTCACAATCGTTATTTTTCTATAAATTAGATAAATTTACAAAAAATGTACAAGTAATCACAACAAATAAACTTAAAGCATGTATGTTTATTTATGTTTTAAAATACACATAAAATTAATAAATGTTATTATGTTTGTAAAAAAATATCTAAATTTAAGTTTTTCTTATCAATTTCTATAAGTTATTTATTACATGATGTTAAAATTTCTTATTGCAGTTAAATCTAAGTATAATAAATGCCTTGAAATTATAGTAGACTTGATTTTAAAGTATGAATGTAAGAGAGATAAAAAATGCATATAAATGGTAATTGTAACAACAAATTTTTTCGGTATTTGTTTTGTGTTATTAAAATGTGTTTAAGTAAAATTATTTTACATCTCCCTAAAGTTGTTTTTTTTAATGGAATGTTGATAACATAGTATAAAATTCTTGAAAAAGAACTGAAAATAATTTAAAATTTGTTCAAAAGCAATGCAATATTTATCAATGTCTTTATCTGACATTTATGTATTATTAGACTTTATCTGACATTTTAATCTAACTTCCCTGCATAGAAAAGCTGTAATATATTTATACCACAGTTAGTCATTATATGAGAAATCGTACATATATGCTGATCACATTACAAATCTCGAATTGGTGTGTATTGCTTGAATAATATGTTAACAAGGAGATTACTAATTTTCTGTTAAAAGTAAAAAATACCACTACTTTATTTGTTATTAAAAAATTGCTAGAATCAAGTATTTTATTTTAATTTGTTAATCTAAATAAACTCTTACAATTTACATATTTTATTTTACTTATGTCAAGTTTTTGCGCATCTGTCAATGGGGCACTATTCCCATAACAATTAGAGCTGATTTCAAACCTAGAGTTTATTATATCTACTTCAATATATAAGATATTTAAAAATTCACTTTCCATTCACATAGTATAAGTTAAGAAATATTAACTAACTTAAAATATGAGCAATATCAGCATTATCATTTAAGAATTATTTGGAAAAACTGTATTAATTGTAAAATCATAGTTTTTTGTAAAAACGGATAATTTTTAAATATGCTGTGGTACTGAATATATATTTTGTACAAAAAAAGATTACTTATTAATTTCAATAAATTAAAACTGTGGTTGATATCACTGCATTTATGACTATAAATATTTCTAATAAAATATTTTATTTGTAATTTATTCTATTCTGCATTTTGTTTAAAACATTAAAAGCATTTATGGATTTTTAATATGCTGTACATAGCATTTTGTTTCTTTTTTAAAGGAAAACTTGAATTCATTTTTATCATTGATACGTTTCTAATTAGTATTCATGTATAGACTAAATATCAAATGCTTATGTGTAGTTTTATTTGAAAAGAATTTCTGTTGAATACATTTAAATCATATGTTTAATTACTGAGTAAATTACATAAATAAATTTACGCTTTTTAAATCAAAAATATTCACTAATCTACATTTATTGGTTTGTTAAATTAATGTCAATGAAAAAATTTAATAATGACTCATTTTTAATACATAATACAACAAATACTTGTACTGAAATGTTAAATTTGTATTTAAAAGTAATTATTAAGTGTAATACAAATATAAAAATCATAACCCACATTTTATCTCATTAGAAAAAGATTTATTTTTGCAACAAGGTATCGTTATTAAAATGTTACAATAAGTATGTTCACCTGAAACTGAATCATATATTGCTTTATAACCATTTTTTACTTTCATTTAGTGTAAGTAAAGTGAAAGCCATTATAATATTAATGATAGTGAAAAACAATTTTATAAACTGTTAATAATTGTAACAAGCTGAGAGTACATTCTAAATAGGATTGCTTATTTATGCATAATAAAATAATTATGATACTTTTTCCAGTATACAGTGAAAGCTGCCTCTAATTTAGATATTAACAAAAGAATTCTGACACACCTCAAAAAATATAATTCAATTTATTATACTCTATTAAAACCTTCTCAAGTTTATATTCATTAAAATTTATAGTTGAATAGAATATAGCTTTTCCTTTCAACAAAAAGACTGCTAATTTGTATTCATTTTCTATTGAATCAAGTCCATACTTAAAAGGAAAAAAAAAGTCTAATTAGCCATTGTGTGTAAAATTATTGAGCGACAAACAAATCTAGAAAGAAAAAAAGATACATTATTTTTCAAAGAATATATTCAAAATTATATGCATGTGCAAGATAAGTAAATGATCTTATTTGATGATAAATATTTCCAAGCTTCTTTTTAATTTTTAATGCAGATGTACGCATGAAAGTTATAGAAAAAAAATTTCAAGGAACAGCAAGATTTATTTTAATGTCATGTTTCACAGAAAAATAATTAAAATATGAAACATTTTTATTGCAACACATTAAAACAAATATATTTAACAATTTCTCAATAGCAAATATATTTATAGTCTTGTATTGGATACAAATATGGAAACATTTAACAATTATTTAAAATGTTTAAATATTTTTAAATCAACTGAGAAAGTGTAACATCTTCCTATGTGTCATAAGATAATGTCTTCTAGAAAAAGTTTTGTTGCATAATTCACATTGAAATCTCCTAGGATTTGAAACATGGCGTTCTAAAACATGACGTTTCAAAGTTTGTTCCGTACAAAATTGACGTTTACAGTGTATGCAAAATGGTGTATGCATCATCCGATTATTTCTATTTGTTAGCTCAATTTCAATCACTTCAGTCCTAAAATCTGAAAGTAAAAAATTAAATGTAGATATTGCTGTATATTGCAATAAAATTTAGTAAATAATAGAAGAAATACAACATTGCAAAATATAGAATATTTTTACCTCTATTATTAAAATTAATAAGAAAAGTAATCATATCTAAAAAATATACATGCTTATAGGCAAAATTCCTAAAGTATTGCAAAAAAAAAAAAAAAAAAAATCCTATAGTAAAAACTAATCCAGTATATATTTATAATAATAATCATTTAATGAAGACCCATTTATCTAAGAATTCAATTTTTTTCAAATTTAAAATAATTATAAAAATTTTTATAAATTAATCCAAAGGCTGCTCATTTAAAAGAAAAGATCAGTTCCAGGATTTTTAGCACTTCAGGCAAAAGCAAAAATGATCAGCATTATATTCTAATTTTTGATGCTTCAGAAATTTTAGCAATTTTTCAGTTTTTCTATTTGTCTATATAAGTATCTAATTCAATTTGTCCAAATAAACATCTAAAATTGCTGCATTTTTTTTTTTTTTTGCCTAGAACTGATCTAGATTGAAAAGTACTAAAAATATTTGTAAACATTTTTATGAATTTTTATTTATCTATAATTTTAATGATTACTAATTTGTGTAAAATATTTTTTTTAATTAATGAACTAAAAAATAAACTATTAAAAAATACAACTTATATGTAATAAAAATTCAAAATAAATCTAATACTAGTGTGATTTCATAAGAAATAACTTTTAAGGAATAAACAAGAAAGATTTTTAAATAATAAAGTATGTGCATGAAAGAACAAAATATAAGGAATAGTAAAAGTGAAATAAAGCTATCAAATTCATTGCTCATTTATCAGATGAGAGATTCACAACAGACATTGCTTTTATTTATAAATTATAGAGCAATAAAATTTTTTAATTATATGCAGACATTGACAGTAAATAGCCCTTATGATTGTCTGTAATGATAAAGCATAAACACTTCTTATTTTTCCAAAATTCTTCTGATTTTTTTTTTTTTTTTTAACTATTATTTGAATGCCTACACAGTATCCATAGAACTAACAAAGGTCCTCATTAAATTGAATGTTACCTTTATTTCTCTTCCATGGTGAAAGGTAAACATACTGGCTTTTGTAAATTTTATGTTGCAATATAGCAAGATCTTGCATACAATCAACATTTGTAATTGATTCTAAATTTGAATCTTAAACTAATTGGAGAGGAAATAAAATAACCACTATATACATGTATGGTAGTTATTCAAATTCAAAGGAATTCGTCCTTACACAGATTATAAACTAGACATTTATTTCGAAAAATTTTCATACAGTGTTTTCAAACATGCACTTTAAAAAGATTGTTGCTTGAAGAAAAATTTATACATGGTTTGACTTACATATTTTGCACATTTAATATAGTTGTTATAAATGCATGAAATGTAAAGTTATAACACAAATTTTTCTCAATAATTCTTACATTATAATAAGTTATGTCAGAGTAAATCCTCAAAAAGTACCCTGTTTTATTTAAATTACTACAACATACAGAAAACCAAATTAATTAAGCATTATATATGACTGGGAATTAAAAAAGAAATGCAGTATAACAGTTGAAATAGGTAAAAAAAAATTCATTTTAAAGATATTTAAATCTTATTTTTTAATGAAAATCTGCAATTTTCTAGATGAAATTTTTGAAAATACTATAAAACTCTTGTCATTAAAGGTTTTACTTCATTAGTATATATTTATAAAAAATTATTACAAATTAAAGGTAAAAATAAATTTCAAAATTTAAAATGAATTTTTTTGTTTTATAAAAAAATGCTATTTTAAAAGATTAAAGATGATTTCTTAATTCAGCCAAAATAGGAGTATACATGCAGCAGTTGCTTAACAAGACTAATATAAACATAAAATTAAAACAATTATTGTTAATGATATTTAAATACAAATGTGTTTTACACAAATTAAAGTATATTAAAATGATTAAATATTTTATAGATGGCAATATTAATGCAGTTATATATGTAACAAAGAAAAACATAACAAAGGTCTGTTTATTGAAAATGAAAGAAAAACTAAAATCCATTAGAAAAGGAAGACTAAAGTCTTTTTTAACAATGGAAGACAGCAGCTTCTTTGTTATAAAAAAAAAGTTTAACTTGGTTTAATACTTTACTTAACAATTTAAATCTCTGAATATTTTTATTTGCAAATTGGCTGAGTAATGAAACAATTTTGTGACAAGTTCAATAAAAATATTTTAAAATTTGTATTCACATAAATAATTTTTATGTAATAGGTTTCTCTTACAAATGTTATGTAGAAAATAAATAAATCACTCTTAATACAGATATTCTAATTGATTTATCTTTTCAGTTCATAAATTTTTTTATTGTGCATTTAGAATGCTGGTAATATGCAAGCAAATTATAAAATTTTGTGGGATCATTTTAAAAACGATGCAAAACATTTGTTTACAGTGTATTTCAAGTCTATCTAAAAACTTTATAAACCCATGTAGCATTATTTTTAAATTGTATTATATTAAATTTAAAAAAATGCCATATTTCTTTGCACTTAAAAAGTAACAAAATTAAACGAATAAGAATAACTGTTAGAAACATGATATGATAATGATCTATTTTTTAGTAAACTCAATATTGATTTAAAAAAATTAAGAAATAAAAGTAATCTAAAAGATATCAAAATGTATTAAGAAACAAACAAACAATCATAAATATTTCTAACTGTATTAATGTGTGAAATATGCATACTATATATAGCAAGAAATTAATACTTTTGTGGTATCTAGAGTTGATTTTGAATAACCAGTCTAGTATAGACTAGCAGAGAATTAATGTCTTACCATTGATACTAAATTTGCATCTTCATTTGATATAGGGTAATTATATAATCTATTTTTAAAATCAAGTTCCCTACACACTGAAAGGAAGATAAGTCAACATTACTAAGCATGGCAATATTGACTAATATTCATTTGAAGTAATTTTAAAAAAATATTTCGTCTTTGCTTTATTTTATAGCATTTAACATTAATATCTATTAATGACAAATTTAATACCATTAATAACCAATGTCCTTCCAAAACTTATGTCTTTTTGCTATTTTTAAATGCAATAAAAGCATTCAATATAATTTATTTTAAAGTTGCCTATAATATGTTTCATTTATTTATGGGGAAAAATAAAGTTTTCAAAATGTTAAGAGTCTTCCTTCTCCCAACTTTTTCTCTTAAATTATTATATCTTAGCATGAAAGTTTATAATTTTATTACTAGCTGTTATTTAATTTTTTAGTTTAATAAGTTTTCTTATCAAAAAATTCCAACCAAAATTTTAAAAAATCTCCTTTTATATAATATTAGGTATATGATTTGCTTATTCCACAGCTTATTCAGCATTATTATTAGTGAGTTAATTAGCTATTTTTATATCAAAGATTCCTTTGATATAAAAATAGCAATTGCATATGATAAATATCTACACAGAATAAAATTTCTTTACAGTAATAAGGAGAAGAAAAGTAAATGTTCTAGAGCTTTTTAAAAAAGATTATCCTTTCCCACTTAGGTAATAAAAAGGAATTATCCTCATTTAAACAAACATTTCCTTTCCTTTTTTTCAGGTTTAAAAGAAATGCTATTGACAGAAGACTAAATGACAGTATGATGTATACTTTCATAAGCTTAGGTAAAAAAATACAAAATTGTATATTTTTTAACATTTTTTATAAGAATAAACAATATATTACTTCCTAAAAAAATCCCAAAAGGTAATTTTTAACAAAAGTTTATTAACTTCAAAAATCCCAAAAGGTAATTTTTGAAGTTAATAAACATTTGTTATTAATCAACATCCTGCATGTTAAGACTTCATAATAAAAAATTAATGCAATCAAGCCTATTTTTCAAATGAACAGCATTTTTTAACTACAGCAGGGAATAAAATTTCAAAAATTCTCATTTAAAATTATCAAATACAAAACACTTATCACAAAAAAAAGATAGTGTAAGGTGAAAAATATCAACAAATATAGAATTTTATATGTATATTTTTATCGCAAAAAAAATTATGACTTTGGAAATTTTTAGAAATATATTAAGGTATCGTAGGCAAACTCATGCTTCTATTTGCAAAATATATTCACATATTATAAATGCTCTATAAAAAAGTTATTAATTTGTCGATGTAAGTACCGAATTCCATTTTCATTATATTCTTATCTGATATACAAGATAAATTCTCCAACACAGATACAAATAATATTTTGATTTTCCTAATGCCATCATTTTTTTTTTTAACTGATTTTGATGTTTTTATGAGAATGGCCGATAAATTAGCAAAAAAAGAAGTTCAATTTGATTTAACTGCATATTATAATTATCTGTGATTGCACATTTTAATTAGCTATGACTCATTTATATGTAGTTTATTCAATTTTGTGCGCAGAATTTTTTCATCAAAAATGATATGAAATACTTAATATCTAAATGTATCAAATAATTACATTTTTACATTTCTATAATTACATTTTTACATAATTACATTTCTATGAATATTAATAAGTTAGAAGTGTTCAAAAAACATTTAAAAAAATAACTAATTTTTTTAAGATATTTAGATGCAACTGACATAGCATTGAGTATTGATTTTGCTATGAAGAACACAAATGAACAAAGCACAAAAATTTTTCTGGAAAGGCAATATATTGTGGATGTTCATAAAAAATTTTATAGCAACTTCGAACTATCTGCCACACTACAGTATAACTGGAGAATTCGTTTTATGGTAGTTCAATAATAACAATAAATAAGAAATAATGAATTTTTTCATAAAACTATATAGTTCAGTTAATCAGATACCAAATGAGAATTTTTATTATAGCAAAAAATCTTCTAAATCAAGGATTTTGTTAAAAGCTATAATCAATTTTGACACAATTCTTTAGTGTATTATTATTAATTTTAAATTCTATAAGGTATTTTACAATTCATCAATGATATTTAATACAATAATCCTAATTATTATGATTTATATTTATGATATATTATGCAATTAAAATATGAAATTAGATTTTTGTATCAATTTAAACATAGAGCTAAAAAATAATCAAAATACTGACTTGAATTTTCAAAAAAAAAAAAAAATAATAATAAATAAATAAATAACACGTGATTAAAGAAGTAAATTTAAGAATAAAGGAAAATTTCAGCTTAATTTCTAATTCATATAAAATCTACAAAAGAGCTACTTAGCTTTAAAATAGGCTATACTTTTAAATAATTATGAAGTTCAAAAATTGCAAAGCTAAACTACATAGTAAAATGTAAGCAGTCTTAATTGTAAGAATTTCACTTAAACAAATACAAGGATACCACTTTAAAAAAAATTATAGACAAAATATATTCAATAATATTAAAATATTTATTGATTATTTTACAGTTTTACAATAAGATAAATTTGCATTTTAAATCAGCCTGTTTTTTTTTTAAGAAATAATGTAATACTTCCTGGAAAATTATTAATTTCCTTTGCACAGCTATATTCAACATTGAATTCAAAATTTAATGATTTTTTCCCTATTTTACTCTTTCTAGATAATTTATTATGTACAGAGTTAAAGATAGATTGTGATGCAAAAAAGTTTGATTGCAAAACTATTTCACTTTCTATAAACAAACAAATTCTAATCGTTTTTTTTTTTTTTTTTTTTTTTTTTTGTGAAGTTTGGTGATAGCATTTCGCTCTTCCAATGCACAGGTCTGAGATTTTATCCTCAAGCTGGGAAAGGTCAATTCAACCCTTCAGTGACTTGAAAAATTGAGTACCAAGTATGCTTGTGAACTAAACACTGGTGAACTTGCCTTAATGTGATATTGTGCATAGTTTTTTTTTTCTTCCCCTCATTGAAGCTTGGAGATGTTTAAATGAATAAACTATGGTTTAAAAGTTTTGACTTTACTCATTTCATGTACACATAATCTGATTACTTTAAGTAGATAGCCTAATTTTTGTGCATAGATCACAAAAGATAAGTGAACTTAATTCACAAAATCTGATAAGCTTGTATTTTCTTTACTGCATTTTGGATCAAATGCAAAAGTAAATCAAGGGTATATTACCAAATGGTAAGTTTTTTTTCAAGTATGCAGTTGATTCCTGACAAACTTCTGAAGAAATTTATATCGTAATTTTATACATGAATTGTTTTTCCCATAAATCTATAATTTGCAAGCAGATGTACCAAGATATATATATAAATTTATTATCATTCTGATCTTTAAAAAGACATTTTTTTAAATTTGAAATTTCACTTTTTTAAAAATGCTGTAAGATTTAAAAGAAAATTTCAGATTCAAAAAAGGTGCTAAGCAAATTTAAAATAAATGTTTTTCTTTCTTTTTAACAAATAATATAAAAATGATCTTTTTCTTAGATTAAAGAGACTTCTTTTTCTGTTCAGACAATTTTTTTCATAAACTTTTATATAACTTAATTATAAATAGATTATTCTCAGTTCTTTCTTAATGATATAAAAACTCATAATTAATTATCAATACATTTAGTTTATGAAATCTCACACACACAGTATCTATAAAAATCTATTTTCAATAGTTCTAAGTAAATCAAATTTGCTTAAAAATTCAAAATCTGCTTAAATGAAGTGCAACTAATATCCCTGCAGCAGTTTTAATGATATCATAACAGACATCCCCAGTAATATTTTTAAATCATTTCATTCAAAATTTAAAGTTTTGCAGACAGTGTAATTTACATAAACAATATGCCATTTTTTTCAAAATCTCCATTTACTATCAAACACAGATATTTATTTTCTTAATGGAGAAGCATTTCTATACCATCTTTTAATTCACATATATTTGAATACAAATAGAATAAATATATTATTTTACAAAAATAATAAGTCTATTTTCATTTAAAAGTTTTTTATTTTGGCATACATATACTTTGCTGTTGATAAATTTCTTCTTTTAGAACCTATATTTGCACAATCAATTTATTCAGATCATCAAAAACTTATCATTTTATGTGCAGCTTTATATGTAGTTTCATAAACATTTCATGAAAGAAAAAATGTGATTTAATTTGCTAATTAAATATTTCTTCAGGCTTTTTGTTACACAATGATTTATTTCATATGTTGCACAGGTTTTTCCGTTTAATACGAACAATGAGTTTGATAATGATTTTTTGAATTTTGATAATGAATATTACAATTAATCTTTCTTGAGCACATAAATCAAAATTCATGGTCTTTTGATTACTTACACTTCTCATTATGCAAATGTTTACAGATAACTTTTCCAAGTATCTCCTAAAATATAGTTTTCTCTCTATTTAACAGCAATATAAAAAAAGGTTTATCAGTTTCAATGAATTTCGAAATGAGCATTTTATTGTTTTTAATATAAATCCACAGATGAAATATAAAATTCGCAGTTTTTAGCTTACTTGTACTTTTAAGAGTTTTACCAATTCAAGAGAAAAACGAATTTTTATATTTACATGGGTGACATAACCAGTCTAATGAGAGTATATGCAGATACACAGGTTGTTTAAAGAATGATATACCTCACACAATAGATTACTTACATTTAATAAAAAACTGGTCTTAAACAGCACTTTTAACATAATTATTTTTACATTACTAATTTATAAAAAATTTTAGACTTAATTAAAAAATTTTTTTAAAATATAATTTAAAAAAAAACACAACTTAGAAAATTTTTAATAGAAGGAATTCAGGCCACCAGGAGATAAAAATAGCACTCTTGCAAATATTATTTTTTTAAGTAATGCAGAAAATGCAATTTTTAGGATTCTTCTCTACCATCATTTTATGGGTGTAGGAAATAAGCACTCACATTTTTTTGTTAATTAGTTCTAAATAACTGCATTCTATTTAACATTATAGACTAGACATTGACTCAATTAGCATCTTATTGTTACAAATAAATATTCCTATTTATTTACTTTAGAAATGTTTCAGAAATTTCGCTACAATAAAAATCTATTATTATTTTTTTTACTACAGTGTTTGCAGTTATTGAAAATAATAAACAATTTTAATATATTTATATTTTCAACATCACATTTAAACTTGTATTTAAAAAGGGTTCATAAATAGCTTCATCTCATTCCTCCCTTCTAGATAATTTTTATGTATTTACATAGGAAATCGATATAATTACCTAGCACCAATTCAATACAATTTTGTTACTTATTAAAGATAAACTACATGAATTGATATCAAATTCCATATTATGCTTTTGACAAGAGAATGTAAACATCCCTTTATTTTATTCAAACATATATAAACATAATTATCAAGCCTTCAATAATATGAATAAGAAAAAATTCCTCAGTAGTATTTCAATATTTAAGTTGACAATACATAGTGCATAGTAACTTATAAAAAAAAAATAAATATCTTGAAACAAACACACAAAGAAATATGAATATGGAAAGATAATTATTTATTCTATTTGAAAAACTAATTGTAATAAGAGTAAGAAAGAATTATTGAAAAAGTATTTAGGTTATAATAAATAACACATGAAACATTTAACTACTACATGAGTACATTAAAAAGTAAAACATTGTAGATGGTTGGTTTATAGTTACATTTAAAAATATGCTGAAGTTAGATCAAATTAAATTAATTATATATAATCACTGAAAAAAATTATCACAGAAAAACAAAAAAAATCATAGAAAAATATTTGAAAAGAAAGTTAATTAACTAATAACTAAATATTACCAATTTAAAAAAGTTTTCAATAAACAAATTTCTGATATTAATTTTTTTAAAAATAAATATAAAATCTAATTGTTTGCATGTACAGTTATATTTAATACAAGTTTCTCAGCATAAAGATGCAACATTGAAAACGAAAAGTATCCATTAAATAGACAGAAGCACAAGACGTTACATTTTATAACTAAGAGATCTTCTCACACTTGCTAATAAATTTTTACATCAATTTTTATGGAACTATATACAATGACAATTAACTTTTCTGAAGAAATAAAATTTACAATATCAAACAAATAAGTAACTATTATTAGTTTGCATGACTTCATATATATGACTCTTAGCTTTAAAAAAAAAAAAATAAATAAATAAATAAAAAATTGGGGAGGGGGGGGGAACAATTTTTGAAAAAATAACAACAAAGAAAAAAAAACAATAAATTTTTATTCATTTACATGATTGCTTATTTTCATTTATTCACTGATAAAAATGTTTACTGAATCATTATTTAAGAAAAATCTTACGTTTTTCATTGATAAATAAATTTTTTAAAAAAGAGTACAATGTAGATCATTGCAACTAATTTGTTCACTTAAAATAATTTATGAATTATTTATAAATACATAAATGAAACAATAAATATATATATAACTTCTAGTTTCAAAAATTAGCACAAAATGAAGAGGAATGACATTTTAAAATTGACTAACTTAACATTGCATCTAAAGCATTTATGTGAAAGAAAATAGTTGATGAACATATTTACTATTAGCAATTATGGGCATTTTTATGTATTTTCAAAGCTTTTTTAGTAAAAAACTGCCCACAGTGTTTACATTTAATAAGAAGACTGTTTCTTTTATGTGAAAGAATGTGACTGTTTAAACTACTCTCCATAAAACCTTCAAGGCATATTGGACATTCTTTTGGAGATAATTTAGCCAAAATAGAAGCTGTTTGATCACCTAATTTTATGTTCTTATCAATATTCTGTCCATTTAAATTCATATTTTGATTATTCATATTTTTAGAAAAAACATATCTATTATAGCAAGTAATATTTTGTAAATCATGTACTGCCCAAACTTGTTGAATGGTAGGACACATTCTTGTGTAAGTGTCCTTTGAGACCAATTCTACACTGTTACCAGATGAACAGTTTGAATTAATTGATCTATCTTGACTTGAATGGAAATTCTCCACATGATTTTCAGATGCTGAAACAAGTAAATTTGGATCTGGTTTAACATCTTCATCAAAATATTCAGCATTACATTCTTGATGATTAAAAAACTCATTTTGTGATTTCATATCTGACTTCTGATTATCTTTACAAGGATTCCAGCAATCACTCAAATGGCCAACTTCATTATACGAAACTGAAGAATGACCTGGAAATGCAAATATTTAGAAATACAGATTTTTATAAATATATTTTTACAAGTAACAGGGTATGATATAAAAAATAAAATATTTATGAAAAATAAATTTTAATTGCCCATGTGCATAAATATTTTTTCTAATCCAGGAAAATCTTTGATCCAGGAGCAAATTAATAAATTTTGAATTTCATTCAATGATTTGACTAAATGAATGAACTGATTGTAGAAAATATTGATCAGAAATAGATTTTTGAGACTAAAAATTTTTTCTTTTGATAAAAACTAAAGTTCTACAGACAGGAGACTATTTGCTAAACCTCTCTCAATATTTTAGATAAATTCTTATATATTGAAACCCAAAACTACCATATTAAATCTTATTAAAATTGGTTCTCTTACAGTTAATTTATTCAGGATTCTAAATTAAGCACACACACAATATCATAAATATATAGATACAAAAATAAATAAATAAAATATGATTTTTATAATTAAAATTTAGTTTACCAAAATATGTTAATTTAGTTGAATTTAATTGAAAATACATTTCATTTATCTTACACTACCTGTATAGTCAGTTATTTTATGCAAGCTAATCTGTATTTAGCAATTAAAAATTATTGGTATGCTGAATGTATAGTAAATACTAATGATTAGAATTTTTCATATAATTAAATGCAATATAAAGGTAGATCAAATATATTACAACAGTTAGATTTTATAAATAGGGAAAATATTTTTGATCTTAAGGCTATGTTTGAACTATGGATTAAAAAATCTATAGTTACAAAATATCTATTACAATAAATACAATATCAAATTCAAATAGAAATATTCATACATGAAATTGTAAAGAAATATTAAATTAATATGTCAGAAAACAGGAAAATTTAATAAAATTATCTATTATACATTTAGAAGTTGAAAACAAAATTTTTTAACATGCAATAAACTTTAATAGAAAATAGCATTCAATTAAATCTTCATAATTATTAATTTTTCATAAACTTAATAGCTGATGATACATTTCTTATATATAGATGCATACAATATGCATACATTTTATATATAAATGCACATTTATAAATTTGATAAAATGTTAAGAATATTATTTTGCAATGGAAAGTTCATTTTATAAAAAAAATGGTAATGCAATATAAGTAATAAAAAAAACAGGCGTATAATAGCAATCTTTAGACGCAATGGATATAAATGATACTTTGATTATTATTAGAATTCTATTACATGTTTCATGACTAGCATTTGAAGTAAACTAATGAAATTCAAAGGCACCAAGTTTACAAATTAACATAAACATTGTGCCTTTAGTTATTAAAGACATCTTAGTTTATTAAAGACCATTCACTATTTGAAAGATTTTTTTAAAAACAGAATTTGATTTATACAAAAAAAAAACAAACTAAATATTAATGAAATGGTTGAAATATATGCATCTAAGAAATCAGTTAACTCATAACAGAAGGATTTTATAAAATATTTAGAAATTTTTATGATAAATATTTTGCAATATTTAAATATTATTTTCAAAAAATCAATTCATTTTTTAGTGAAATTTAAAGAGAAAAGTATTTGCCTTCTCAGAATAACACTAAATAATAAAATTAATAACAATAAAAGTTTTAAAGCTACAAAAATTTTATGCATGAAAATTATTGAAGTTATATCTAATCAGAAATGTCAAATATATGAAAATTTTTTAATGAATCTGGGATTTCGAGACAAATTCTTATTGATGCAAAACTCACGCATTTAGAAAAAGTTGTCATATTTTCAGCTTTTATTCCTTGGCTGAAATATTAGACTCACTGATAACCCAATAAGAAAAATGCTTTAATAAAAATGTTATTCTAATCTTCAATTATATGAAGTCATTACATTTATGAAAGAAAAAAATAAAAAATCTAAAATAGTCATAATAATTATTAATATTATTTTATCCATTTTCAATTGATTCATGACAATATTCATCAAAACCTTAACATATTATACACATAAGGTCATACATATAGGAAACTAATTCGGTCACATATACAGGAAATTGATTAATGACAATTTTCACTAAAACCTTAACAAATTATACACATTAGATTACACACATAGGATAAAATCACACATTTAAGAAACTGAATATTATTAAGAAAACCTCATTCAAGATTCATTTAAAATAAAAGTATACAAAAATGTTTTTATTTCAGTAATGCTAAAAGTAATACCAAGAAAAATAGATTCAATGTACACTAAAACATGGAAAAAATTTAAAAAGCAGCTATGAATAAAATTTTATATTTAATTTTAATCAATCAAAAAATAAATTAATATTTACTCTACTTCAAAAGCATACAATATTTACTTTTTTTTATAAATGTTTTTTTTTTTATTATGCAAATAAAAAAACACATGCATTTAAACGTTAACAAGAATAAAGTTAACATATGTATTTTATAAGCATTTTTTGGTTAATGAAAATATATTTTTTAAATTAAAATGCTTAAAAGATTTTGAGAAGTAAATGTCCTCAATAAAAATTTGTAAGTTTGAAAATAAAGATTAAATTTGCATCTGTGTTCCATGAAAAATTAACCTCTATCAATAGAAAATTTTTAAAAATAAAAAAATTTTAATTTATTTTTATAACATTATTTTCTTTATGTTAATTTTGTAAAAACACAAACATAAAATATTATTTATGAAAACATTTAAAACATTCATCAATTAATGAATGTTTTAAATGTTCTCCTCTGGTAACAAGCAAAATTAGTTTGCTAACTATATTCAACGAGAGGGTGATATATTGAAAATATAAGAAATGATGTTATGATTAGAATGGTTTAGGAGATAATAGCTAAATTCAAGATTTTTTTTTTCTAGAAAGGCATTAAAATTATTGATTTCCTTAAAATAAAAAAAAAATATTCAATTCTTTCAGATCATTAATATCAATAAATATGCTTGCAATGGAAAAATTAATTTTTATGAATTTAATTTCTGCAAGCATATTTATTGCAATTAGTTTTATAATCTTTACAAGAGGCAAATTCATAACTTTTCTTGCAACCTTTTGAAGCTCATTCTCTTAAGGCAATATTTTATTTTCTCTATTGACTTTAAAATTCAAGGGAAAACTTTATTTACTTTTTTTTTCTCCACTGTTCATACAACTTTAATTGGTCTTATTTTACGTTGAGATATACTTAAGTTAAAAAGATTAGGAAATAATTTTTAATTGGAAAGTAATAAAAAGTATCCCCTAGCATAAATATTAAATATGCTTTTTATTTTTATTATATGAACATTACAATATATTTATTATGATTAGTAAGAAAAATCACAAATTACATAAAAAGCAATGACGAATATTTATTACTCATGACTAATTACTTCACAAATATACATACACATAAAAAATAAAAGGTAAAATCATTTATAATTTTCCTTTTCAAGGAACTACGTAAAAATGATTAATATAATGATATATGTACACCTATGAATTGCTGATATAATGCCAATTCAAATAAAACAATTAAATAGATTTCAGAGGACTGATTTTTGAATATTCAAACTTAATAAATAATTTTGAAAATAAAATAATTTCTAACACACTACATATGGCACTTAAAAATATACTTTAATTTCTAGTTAACTACAATTTATTAATTTCCAAAACAAGATTTTGACAACAAAACAAACTACCATAACCATAAAACAAAGCACAATTCTATATTTTATTTATTTTTAAAATAATTAAAAAATGCAAACCTTACCTTATATGGATCAAACAGATATTCAAAAAGCCACAATGTACAAACAATTGAAACAAATTTATATCATTATTATAATGAACTGAACAAGTTAAATTCTAAAATAACACCATGTTTCAAAATTCTTGTTCATTTATTTTGGTCACAATATAAAAAAAAATTAACCAAGCTATTAAAAGATTTATTTTTAAAATTCATTTTAAGTGTCTGATGCAAGTCTTTTAAATTCATACTATAAACGAATTTGAGAAATTAAAAAATGTTTGATTTAATTATTAAAGCAGAATTTGAAGTAATTTGCTGATAAACACTTTGCTGATATAAAAAAATTAAAATTTTTTATTGAAATTTACTTTAAATTTTAAAGCATAATCTACAACAATCTTGTAAAGTCATGTTTAAAATTAAATAAATTTGGAAATCAAGCAACATAAAACTAAGAACAGAAAAGTGGAAAAAAAATTTTTTCGAAAAACTATTCTGCAAATTGATAATATATTAATAAATTGATATATAATTTGCATAAAATAGCTATTATTTTTTATTAGTCAAATCTTGTACATCGTAAAATGTTCACTTATATTTATCAAAGAAATTTTTCTATTATATATCAGGAAATCTCAGTTATCTGAAAAAATATTATAGTGTCTAGTCCAAAATCTGACAAAAGTTCAAAACAGTAAAATTTGTTTAGTTGTGAAGAATTTATTAAAATATAAAAATTTTCAATATTCATACTGTAAGGCAATGAATTTTATGCTTTCTAAGCTATTTAAGTAATTTCCTTTTATTTAGCCTGATCTTTTGCCTTATTAAGCAGAGTAGTTAAAAGAGCTAGGCTGAATATTAAAAGTTTCAGTGCCATAAAATATTTATAACATCAATAAATTAGTTATTGAAGAATTTGTAGTTCTAAAATGGATATAATGATGTCTAGGAAAAATCCTTGATTATTGTTGAAAGACAGCATTTTTTGATAAATTTGAGTCAAATATATTGCATTAGGTATTAATAATAATATTAAACAAAATTAATAAAATAAACATAAGTTCTCTAAAAAAAATGCCAAAAGTTGTTTGATTTTAATGTAATTTTAGAAAAGATTTTTATATTTATAAAAGAATTTTGGCAGCCAAACAATGCAAATATCTAAACCAGGCAAACTTTTTATCTGAGCAAATCAAGAAATATGAATTTCATTTCAGAATAGATTTTGTTCTTAGCTTCCATTAACATATAAGATAATTAACTGGATCTAAATAGATTATGATTAAAAATAGAATTCTTGTAATAAGATATCAATTTTATTAGTTTAGTATGAATTTTAACGATTCCATTAGAAAGTTTCCAGCAAACTAAATACAATCTGGTCTTATCAAGTTTACATCTATAAAATTATACTGATTTAAAGGAAAATTGAATTTAATATGAAACATATGGTAACGCTTTTTATAATTGCATTTTATATAACAGTTCAATTGTTCACAAAATATGTATATAGAAAAAAAATTCAATCCTTTTGAAAATTTAATGTAATAGGAAATGTATACATAGCTGTATCAAAATAAATATGCTTGTGAGACTCATACTAAGACAGACATAATAACTATCAAATTATGAAAATATCAATACAATTATTATTTTATGCACTACATTGTAATTAATCTGTTTCAATTTGATTTTTAAATGGTTTTATAATCCATTTTTAATGGATTAAATGGACTTGTTTGAAAAATAATCAAGATAAAAATTACCAAATAGTTAATATAGGAATGATGATCAATTAACAGCACTACCATTAAAAACTGATAGATAAAGTATAGCACTAAAAACTTAACATACATTTCAATTTTAATAACAGAAACAAACAATAATACAAAAACAAGAAAAAACTTGGAATAATAATTTCCTTTGAAAAACAGTAAAATAAAAGCATTTTATGGAAAAAACATTTGATAATCATATATTTATTACATTATTCACTTGCTTAAGAATATGAATATTTTGTAGGTTTATATCAAAAATATCATAAGATACACATATATCCCAATGCATAAAGTATTAGAATGACCATAAATTTATAAACAGTTTAAATGATAATTATTCGCCTGGAACACCATGGACAGAAGACATATGAAAATAAATATAATCCTTCCTAGCATATCTTTTCTGGCAAATTCTACATTGATATTTCTTGTAACCATCCCCACTATGTTGCTCCTTGATATGACGCCGCAAATTAGAATTATTTGCACAAATCTTTGAACAATATGAGCAAGAAAAAATTTGATCTTTAAATTGATGCTGCATTAATACATAACCTGAGAAAAACATTGCAATATTAGAAATGTACCAATGAAAAGAAAGCTACATATTTATTCAAAAGGAAATATTTAATAAAGTTAAAAAAGAAGGTATTGAAATTTTTTGTTGTTGATTATATTGCATTACATTATAAACAAAATAATTTAGGAAAGCCAAGAATATTGCTATTTATAAAATGCATAATTTATCTGAAACAGAAAAATAAAAATTTTAAATTAATAAACATAAAAATTATTTAAAATTATAAAAGGTATGTTAGTTATAAAAATTATTTATTACACAAGTATTAGAAATGTATTTGCAAAAAAAATTTTTTTTTTCACTTTCCAGATATTTAATATGTGTGGGTTACATCTACTTATAATATTTGAAATAATTTTTTATATCAATTACAAAACATCTATATCAGTATTTCTTTAGAAATTTATTTTTAAACTTAAAAATGGAATAAAAAAATGAATTTTATTTGATATTTGATAATTGTATTTCAGACGTTGTGATAGATTAAATGATATACTTCAAGTATAACTAGATTTGAGAATTTTACAATTCAATGAAATTTCGTTTTATGTATAATAAATGCAATTTAAATAAAATCCTTATACTAAAACCTTTATTAATGCAAAGTAATAATTTCTTAAGATTCAATGTTAGTTAAAACTGCATACATAATATTTTATATTCCTACCTATTATTTTTCCCTAAATGACTTGTAATAATGATAGAAAGAAATACATAATTTATAATTAACAAAGAAATATAATAAAAAATAAAATTTGCAATAAAATTTTCAATCATTATTTTTTAAATTCTACTTCTAATATTAGTTTGGGGGAAAAGAAATCTATTATTTTCACATAATTTTCAAGACTTTACTTAATACATTTCAGATTAACTTTGTGTAAATATTATAAATACTTCATAGTTGATTTTTAGTTCATATTCGATACTAATATTGTTAATATATATGTCCACTTAAGCCATTTCTGTGATCTTATCAACATTTTTGATGGGCCTGTCTGTGCACACTACATCAAAAATACCTATGTGTAATCGGCGAAATTAAAATTGTACGTAATTGGCCTTTACGATATCAAAACCATTTCCAATTCCAGTCGCTTGGATTGGATACTTGCTTTTAATCAAATAAAAACTGTAAAATGTATTGAATTTTTTAAGTTTTAAATCCTCGTAACTCACAACTAAATGAAACTAATAAGAAACTGTAAACAAACTTTTTAGGGTGAAATGTCACCTTTCCAACCAGAATAAATCTGAACATGTTCTATCGATACTTCACAAAATATCTTTCTACAGTCAACCACTGAAAATAAAGGGATTTCTTTTTCTCCAACCTAATATATACTTCATTAATTTTAATCTAAATCTTCATATTCAGTTTAAAAATAAAGATTTTTACATTATAACAAAATTTTACCAACTTAACATTAATAAGTAGAAAAATAGATTTAGTGTGCATACTTACATAAAATTACACAACAATTCATGTTTATTTTTAAAGTATTTAATAAAATCATAACAATACATTATGCCAAAACATGATTTTTCATAGAATAAATATTAGAAATTATAAGGGCTTTTTACATAAAATTTCTCTTCAAATACTTTTGCAAAACTATAGACTTTTGATAATTTCAAGTTATGTACAGAATTTTTTGAAAAATACGATAAATATTGTGCACTAAAAATATCAAGTAAAGAAACAAAAATTCATTTAGAATTTATTTGTTAAATTCTTCAAATACATCAGTTATGAGGAAAAAACTTATTAATTATTAATAAGGATAAAATATTAAGAGCAAGAAAATATTTAAAGAATGTGTATAGTTTGAGTTGCATTTCAATAGTTTTCCTTTGACTGGATACAAAAATTATCAATTTTATCACTGATAACATTTTGAATAAAATATTTTAAGCATGGATAAAAAATTAAACTGAGTGAGGCCACATTTAGGATTCGATAATAGAAATATTATCAAGATCTAGTTATTTATAAATCTACATGAAAAACAAGGATTTAGAAGTAAAAGGTTAAAAATTAAATCATAATTGATAAATGAATTATTTTTACTTGCATCTATTTATTATATAAATAAAAAATAGTTAAATTTTAAATATTCAATTGTTTCACAAGGTTTTAAAATAAAAATTATCCAAAAGAACATATAACAAAAATTTCAATCTATAATCTTACACTACATTTAGTATTTAACACAACACAATATATCATAACAAATAAGACTAGTTGCTCTTAAATAGAAAACAATTCAAGAACTTTCATCTTTTAGAAACATAGATATCAATTACATTCACTCACCAAAGTATATTTTAAAATTGCAATGAAATCTAATGTCCTAAAGAAACATTCTAATCAAATATTTTTTCAGTCTCATGGCTTAAATTAAAAATTCATAATTAAATTTTTGAAATGATTAATTTTTTTATTAATAACATCTTGTATCAATTTACTTTTAAATGTTTTAAAAATAATTATATGTTAACATGAACAAAAATGGGGGGACATTATAAACCTTATATTTTATGTAATTTTTTGAATATTTAAATATTCAGAAATTATTAATAAAAAAATTGAATTATGAGATAACATTAAGCATTTAGTAATTGAAATTTAATTTCACTGTTTCACATAAAAAAGGAAATTTCCTGAAAAGTTTTTCAGTCAGAATGAAATATTTGATGATGATGAATATGTATATGAACTTTAACAAAATAATAAAATAAATACAGTGCATAAAATTTTAACAGAGAAAGCTTAAGATTTCTTAATATCAAGAGATATAACAATAAGAAAAATTAAAAGCTTTTTTAATGTGATGAGGATCTAGAGGAAAGGGTAAAACACGTGAATATAAAACACAAATTATTCTTATAAGAATACAAAAAACTCATCAATTGTTATATTGATATACTTATCACCTATTAAGTCCTAAAATACAGAATGGTTTATTTGGTGTCAAAGTAAATTAATCTTGCCATTTTTAGAAAGTTTTCTTCAAAGTATAAATAAATTTAAAGTTCCATTTATTTATTATAAACCTCCAGAACATATAGTAAAAATTAAATACACTTGTGTGGAAAACATATTTAAAAATTCTTAATACTAATATAAAAAGTTATCCAAATATCTTTCATATAATACTTAGACAGTTTTACTTTCCATACACTTAATTTAAGTTAAATGCATTTTTGAAATATTTAAATCAATTGTCCTTAAAATATAAAATTAAGTACAATAAGAAAATTAATTCTTTATCTCATGTTGAAAATGAAACATGTATGAAACATACAGAAATACATGTATGAGAGAAAAGAGAACATTTGTAAGCATTTACCTTTTTGTCCATTCCAGAAAAATTATTGATAAGTTGGTTTTATGAATAAAATTATTTAAATTTATATAAATAAAATTATTCAATTTTCACAGAAAAATTTTATTATAAACACAAAAATTTAATTGCCTTATTTAAAACAAATGTTTACTATAGTTGAAATAACACAAATAATATTAATTGAATAACATCTCAAATCTCATACTATAATTCTTAAACACCATGAACAGTTTGCAAGTGAAATACCATATAGTCTTTTCTTAAATATCGCTTATGACAAATTTCACATTCATATTTTCTAGGATCAACTTTACTATGAGTTTCACTAATATGCCTTTTTAATGTAAATTTCTTGGAAAAGCTGCGTGAACAAAAATGACAGACAAATTCCTTCAAGAATAATTGGTTTTCTACATTATATGATAAATAAAGTTCACCTACAAAAAAAAACAAAACTATTAAATTGCATGCATGAAAAAGAAAAATTTTTAAACACTTATAATAGAATTCTTTAGAAATTTATATTTAATAAGCAACAAAACATTTTTAGACAATATCTTCATTATATAGTAAGAAATCAAATAAACTGGATTGAAAAAGTATTTGTTCATAATTAAAAATAACTGCTTAGTCAGTTAGTAGCTTCTAAACTGATTAAATATAATACTTTCTTTTTAATTTATATAAGAGATACAAAATCATCTGATTAGCAATAAAGATAATTTTTTTTCATGTGCATGAAAAAATATTGATATAATCAACAATCTATTTTTCAAATAGTTGTAAACTTGTAAAATGTAAATTTTTAGTTTAATGTAAGTTAATCATGTACACACACATTCAAAGGTACTTCATTATAAAAAAAAATAACTTTGATGATATAGACAAACCTTTAAAGTAAAAACACTTATTTTATATGAACAGTAATCAAAATATTTCTACATTTCAGTTTTAAATACATAGTTTTTAG
This sequence comes from Latrodectus geometricus, assembly GCA_026290005.1. Taxonomy (NCBI): domain Eukaryota; kingdom Metazoa; phylum Arthropoda; class Arachnida; order Araneae; family Theridiidae; genus Latrodectus; species Latrodectus geometricus. The sequence continues at coordinate 102,679 of JAPDSC010116581.1, read as the reverse complement.
TGAACACGTGTCGAATAGCTATAAACTAAGATTATAAACATAAATTTTTTAATATTGATAATTTTAGTAAATAAAGATTTAAATAATAATGAGTCTAGCCAAATTAAAACAAAACTAGTTAAATTTGTTAATATACATAAACAAACAATTTTTAACAAAAAATTTCAAATGAAAAATTTATTAGTACAAAATAAAGTTCTTCTAACATGTGTTTAAACAAAATGTACAGATTTATATAAGTAATTTAATAAATTAAGAAATAGAATTTCTTTAAATTAAGAAATAGAATTACAAATCATCAAATTTTGTTTTTCTTTACATTCACTAGAGAGAAACTTTCTAAATTAGTTTTTATAATTTTTTTATTCTTTTATAAAAAATTAAAGTTAAAAGTTTTTTTTTTCTCATAAATAAAAAAAAAAGCTTGTTAGAGATACATAAGATTTTTTTTTTTTAAAAAAAAAACCTATGTATCTAGGATTGTTTACACATTACCATAGCTTAATTTAACACCCTGAAAATATTCTCAAAAACCACTGCCCCATACTTCACCCATTTGAAACTTACTATAGCTATAATTATGTAATTTATCAGATACAAGTATATTCCAATTATTATTTTCTTCTTTCTCTTACTTAATTTAGAAATGAAATAATGTTGGTAACCATCTTATAGTACAATTCACAAATAAGCTGAAGTACCTAGAATATTATGAGAGACAAATAATTCACTCAATTTACATTTAAGGTTTAATATATTTATAACTTTAAAAGCCGTAAAAATTTACTTAAAGCCATATAATATTTTAATTTCTTGTTTATTAGTGAGATATATAAATATTGATTTATGATGTAACTTTTCTATGGATCAGTCATTTGAAGTCTATGAACTTTTTTTCTATTTGTTATACATGAAGCATAAGAAACATACAAAATTTACCACAAATATAGTACTATAATTGGAATAAAGTAAAGGATACTTTATTAATAAGAATAAACCAAATATATCTTTAAGCAAATTAAAATTTTTATAAATAGTTTTACATAATGGTCATCAATATTGTTTTTAAAATACAAGTTATTTATAAATTAAGATGAAATGTTCAGAGCTTCCAGTAAGTATTCCCAATTTAACATTTCATGTTAAATAATGAATATTTCACATTAATTATGAAATGGACAAAACAAAATTCAGCAAGCATATATAATGGGACATTTCAATTACTTAAAAAAATGGAATGTTACTTTTAGAGGCAAGTTTGGTAGTTTACTGAGTAAAATGCAAATTTGTATAATAATGGTTTGGGTAGCAATTATGGATATAAAAGAAAGTGGGGAAGAATTTAATCATTTGAAGGTGACCTCCTTGTACTTTCAAATGGCCCTTACTTTATTGACTGCATTCATCAGTCAATCTTTATTATAAGCAAAACCAGATTACCATTGTGAATTTCAGCAATTAAAAATGTTACATGAAAGAACCTAATAAATTTATGAAGCACAATCAAAAGATTTGAAACTCCCAGAAATTTATTATGGCAACAGCAAATCAGAACAATGACAGTCAATATGAAACAAGTTCATGAAGATGTAATTGACACTGTAGAATACAAGGTGAATGTTGAAGGTATGCCATTGCGGAACAGGAAATAAATGTGCAGAGTACATGTAGCATATTTGGACAATCCTGCCAAACACAGATATTTCATATATAATGATATAAAAAATTCTACCTCAAATATTGAGATTTTATTTTGGTAGAATCCGTCCTACTCATGTACACACAGTGAGATGGTTATCACACATGGATATAGATAATAAATGACCATTGCATTTCATTTTATGGAATGCTGAAACATACTTTTAATTGAATGGTAGTGTAAACATACATGACAGTATTTTGGTTGCAACTAATCTACATGCATATATGTAGAAACATCTTCACTTGCTAAAATTAAGTGTGAGCTGCTTTATAACACATTTTACAATCTCTATTTTAATGCAGAAAGTCAATATATTGTCTGATGTCACTGATGTCTTTATAAAGACATCAGTGATTTATTTTGTAAATGATGACAAGTATGCCAATAGGCTATAGAATTTCATCATTTTATTTTTCTAACAATAAGGATGTCTCGATTTAACAATTTTCATGGAAGATAGTGCCGCAACCCACATCAGATTGTTTGCATTGAGAGCAATGCTCTGACAACAGAATCTCAGACAAGCATTTTTCTAGACATTTCTACAGGATAGATATAGAAGTAACCTGATCATAATTATTGAAAATTTTGGATATAAGGAATTTTTAGGAGTGTTGTGTATCAAGATATGCACTTGAAATTACAATCTTGAAAGATCAAATAACTTTATATGTGAGGCAAGTACTTTCTGATATGCTGAGTATCAAAGTGAAAAATGTCAAGCACAATGCATGCAATTCTAAAAATATTACAGTAATGGTCATATTAAACCTCATTTGCAATTAAAAAATGTCATGATTTAATAACAAATTAAACAAAACTGTGTCTCAATAACAAAATAGATATTTGTTAGCAATTATTCGTTCACAACTGTGCAGCACTGAAATATGGTGTGATAATAGATAAAAAATATTTTTAAGTTTCATCTTATATATTTTTATAAGATATTTCGGAATATCTCAGACTAATTTATATTCACTCTGTATATGGGAAACTTAGAAAAAATATTAACAAAGCTGTTAAGTTTCACAAAGCTATTTTATTGATATTTCCATTGTCTAAGTGTAGTTATTGTTATCAACAAATAAAATTCAATTATAAGCATTTACTATAACTATATCATGAATAACAAGAATTCATATAATAGCATAAAAATATTTTATGATTATATATATAATCCAATCAGTTAAATGAGTTCAATAAAAATAAATATTTCACATGGTTTTAAATATGAAAACTCATCAGTATCAAATTTTAAATCTTTAATCAACTGAACAAGCTTCAATCATACATTAAAAAGAATAGCTAAAATCATTTAATTCAATAAAATTGCAATTTTTATTAAGTTTTTCACAAAAAAATATTGACCTTTATAAATATATTTTAAGTATAATTTCATAAAACATTATCTAGAAGTTGAGAAACCAAAATTATTATAGCAATTGTACTATATAGCTGACAGATATTTCAAGAATTTATGCTGTATAACTTGACTGAAGTATACCCTGTAAAATTTAACTTATTTAAAAATATATATAAATTAGTTAAGAGAGATCTTCTTATTTATGAATTTCAATGTTGAAAAATAACAAAACGTATCTGTTACAGCAACAGAGAACAGTCACTAAATACAATTTTTGTTTAGGATGATTTGTTGATTACTTTATTTGGGTCTCTTGAGTATGGATAGTCTTGTAACATAATAAGTTTCAAACCATAAGTATAATCAATAAATCTACTAAAAGTCACTCTAGAGAAATGTCTAACCAAGAGAATTAATTCATGTTTAATTTCTTGTGCCATTATGAGCACCATTCTCAAATATAGGAAGTTTAATACAATGCCTTATTTAATGACAGTGAACTTTAATAGGCTTCGAGTAAAATCTTAACATGCTAATATATCCCATTTTTTTCACTTAACTACGAAAACAGAAGCTACTTAATTCTACTCTAAATCAAAATTTCAGCGATTATAAGTCTACTATTAATTTTAGGACTCACTATCTCCCCTCTAATATATATATAAACTACCTATTCAAGTTTAAAAAGAATTTTTATATGGAGGAAAATCATTTTTGTTGGCATTTCCATCTTTCATTCTGATTATGTGATCACATAATAGCATGAAGTTGGTGTTTAATTCATCTTGGAACATTTTTATTTCTAGATAAATTTATAAAAAGGTTCAAGCTTTAAAACGCAGCACATAGGAGAACAGGATGTTATAGTAAAATTTGATAAAGTATCTTTTTGAAGAACTATTGTGTAATTTGTAAACTTCCCTGCATCAGACGGCTACATTTTAATAAATCAGACGATCTTAAAAATAACAAATGTTATGCTTCAAAAATTTTTAGTATAATTAAGATTCTTAAGATTAATTTACTTCTATTCTTAATTTATGTGCTATAACTAGTCATCTTAGCAATAGTAAATTAATGTAAATTTTTGTTAAAATAAACAATTACAAAAAATATCCCATATTTAATGTTTGGTATTTAAACACAAGTATGCATCATGATGCAGAAATTTACTTTATTAATGCAGCTTTTTCTTTTTCAAATCATTTGCATACATTGTTTCTTGAATCACACAAATTTCTTTAAGAATAGAATTAGACAAAGAGCATTAGTGTTTACTTTTATAAAGAAAAACTTATTATATTACTGAAATAAGTTATATTTTCCAAAGAAAATAGTCAGTTTACAAGTTACGACTTATAAGTTTTATATAAAAAATGGCATTAAATTTCTTTATTTTTCATCAATAAAAGATGTTTCTTGAGAAAAATGAGTAAAGAAAAACTTGAAATGAAAAAAATTGCTATTACAAAATCCATAATAAAAAAGATTCATATTCACATTCCTTTTGTACTTCAAAATTAACAGCCTTAAACAGTTTCATTTTATAATATAGATTTGCAAATAGATTTTCACAGGAAAGTATTGTAAATTTCTGTATTTTTTAATTTTCATTTAATAGTTTATTTATTTAATAATTTTACTATATAAATATGATTCTTTAATGCATGTTATACATACATGTTTTTTAAAACATTAATTTATTAAGCTTTTAATTTAGTAAAAACTGTAAAAATGTTTCTTTTTCAAATAAAAGTTAAATTTAAATAATTTTTCATATTAATACATTAATATTAAAAAATAATTAATTAGCAAAAATGCGATCTCAATATTACAAAATAAAATTTTTAATTTTTTTTAATATTTTGAAATACTATAAAATTACTATATAAGTTATGAAATCTTATCTTATCTTAGTTCTTATCTCGTAATTCTATATTCAATGACATTTCTTTAAAAAAATTTGATATAAAAATTATATTTTAATATTTTTTCTTAAAAAATTTTGTTTTAAAAATAAAGTCTCTTACTTTTTATTCTTCAAATGAAAAAGTAGATTTAGATAAATGACATTAATAGATAGGTAGCCAGTCAGTCACAAGAAAAAACCACTAAATTATGACAGAAGACTGAAAAGATAATATGTATGTGCTAGAATTAATTCCAAATGCAAATGGGATCAGGAGCTAAGCAATTTTTCTTCAAAAGCCAATTTACAATTGGCTTTTGAATCAATCTTCAATCAAACAATCTTTCTTCACAAAAATGAAAAAAAGAAATTGAAATTCGCATAAGAACGTTTTAATTCCCTTTCAGTTACTATTACTGTACCATTATTAACACTAAACATACCGAGGATTTTTTTATTCAGCAAAATTAATGGGAAAATGGGTCAAATGAGCCCTTTCGGTAGTTTTAGTGTTAAGTACTTAATACATAACTGACTGTAAAATAAAGCTACTGAAAATTTGAGAAATTTTGGATTTGTAAAATTATCACATTCTAGTTTGTTTTTTTTTTTTTTTTCTCATTTTACATTAATAGCTTTAGTACTTACAAAATTGAAAAAATAATATGCATCAATATTGGAATTTTATTGATTTCATTTGCACAAATTAAAAGTGGCATGTAATTGTAAATGATTAAAAAATTTTATACTTTTTTAATATGTAATTAATGTAATATATAATAACCAATTCCTTAATCAAAGTTATTATTTACTTTTTCTATTCTGTAAAAAACAAATTACAATATAGTACTGAAATTATTAATATTAAAATAGTACTAAAATATTTAATTCTTAAAAGTTATTTTTCATCACAGAAAATGGAGGAAAAATTTAAATTACAAAAAAGCAGAATCTTGTGCCAATTTAAATATAAGTTTTAAATTGGCACAAGATTCTGCTTTTTTGTAATTTAAATTTTTGATGAAATTAGAACCCAGGAATATATTATTCAAAATTAGTAAAATGATTACAATTTAATAAAAATTTATAGATTTTTGTTCACAACTGATATTGTCAATCACTTTATTAATACAGAACACTTTAGTCTTGTTTATTTACTGTATAATTTTGTTACATAAATTTAACATTTCTAATAAATTAATTTGGAATTTTTTTAATATAATCAAAATCATTTTTAATTTTTAGGTAAAAATATAATTTGGCTGCTTAAAGAAGATTTTAAGTATTAATTAAGAAAAATGTTAGAATGAATTCTCTTATATAAATTAAAATTCATATGAATATATTATGACAGTATTCGTAGCAAACTTTTTAAGGTTATTTTTATTTTAGAAAACCTCACAAGAGAAAAAATTGTGAGATTTTCTGAAATAAAAATTAACTTATAAATATTACTAAGAATACTCAGAAGAGAGTCTTAAAACAGAATTATCAAATGAAAACAAGATTAAATAGTAATTATCACATTTAATATATTTTAATAAGAAAAATATTGTTTTAAGGACTTGTTTTGAAAATTAATAAAAATTCAATCATAAGTATGACTTTTGTTATGAATAATTGCAGAATGATGAAAATTGTCCATGAAAATAATGAATATTCTTCATAAGAGCAGTTTTGAATTTCACACTCGAAACCTTGCGTAAGGAAGCTTACCTATTCCTGTATTTTGCCACATTTTCCTAGCAACCTAAGCGCAACCATCAGAGGAATTTTTCAAATTATCTATCTGGTTCAATCAAATACTGCTGTGTTGGGAGGATCTATGAACATTCTAAGAATATTACATTTCTCAATTAATAGATAAAGAGGATGCTAAGTCAGGCATTAATTTTGTCATTTAACGATGGTTTAAAAAAATTATAGCATTGTTGGTAGAATTTAACCCAAAATCAATTGATATAATCCAGGATCTTCTTGTATTATTATGCATGTTGAGAATAAAAATTATTCAATTATAAAAAATACATTTAAATATGTAAAGTAAACTTTGAAAAAAATGAAAGGAGGATATAAAAGTGGTGGAAATTCAACTGCAATATTGATTTATGTACATTTAGATTACTTCTTTTGATGATCTGATATGTTCATATTTTTTAATTTAACATTATAAATTGATCAAGGTGATATTTTACATGTTTTCAATTTAGCACCAATTAAATATTGAATCTAAAATGATAATAACAAGTGGACATCCCAATCAAGTTTATGCCTTACTATTTTTATATTTAATGGAGATTATCTCCAATAAATATAAAAACAGCAAAAACTTGTTACACAATAGGAATTTTTGTAAACTGCCATTTTTCAAAATGTGATATATTGAAATGTATATATCCAAAATATCAAGTTACAATAACAATACCTCTTAACAGTAATGAATAGGTTGCAAAGAGTTTTGTTTTATTATATTAATACCAATTTTAAATTTTAACAACTAGCCTTTATTTCTTTCCTTACTTAAATTATACTGTGAAAGAAAATTGCCAAGAAAGTGAGCAAAAATTACAAACATTCAACCCCAAAGTGGGAATCAAAACCACAAACTGTTGAACCGAAAGCAAACTTGTTTGGCTCATTTGCATGCTAATTTATATATATTAAATAAAACTAAATTTCATGACTAACGATTTGTTATTTTAAAATTAAAATGCTATAATTTTCTAAGTCAAAGCACAAAAACATTTTTCCCTATTTACAGTTTATGCAAAAAGGATAATAGTCAAAATATATAACTACACAATGTTTTATAATATGAGATTACATAATAAAATGTTGTAATTCATCATTTCTGAAATAAATGCATATTAAAAATCAACAAGTTAGAGTTATTATTACTAATATCTGAATGATTCCATTTTTCAGGGTTAAACTGAAATCACATCTCATTTAACTAATTTATAGTCAATATTTAAGACCAAATTTATTGTATGATAAAAAGTTGAAATATTTCATATACTAGTACAAAAACAATCTAGCAGGCATGAAACATTGGGTAAAAAATGAACTTCAAATTCAGAAATTATAAACTTAAAGTATCACATTTTCAATACAAATGTATTTAATTCAGAGAAAGAAATCTCTGCTTTGTATGAAATGTACCTATATAAAATATATAAACAATAAAATAAAAATACTGCTATTTATTTCATTCTTTTCTTTCTTTATATATTTCATTTAATTATACAGTTAATTAATCTATAACAATATTTGCTTTATGGAGACAAGTATTGCAATACAATATTTACTTAGATAGCAGGAAATTCAAATGAGAATAAAATATATAAACTAAACATTTCATCTCATTTACAGAATAGATATTTAAGTTTCCTACTATAGAGGAAACTGCATAAAACTAGTGGATAAAAAACATGATTAATTTAATGTATCTTAATATTTTTCCATGTCCCTTATTAACAGTGATATAAAATATACTAATTTTATCAAAAATTGTTGTTTTCTGATCTGAAGTGACAGTCTGATAAGCATGAGTAAAATTCCCATAGTAAATTCACTTATTTTACAGTATTTTTTTTAAAACTTTTTGTTCTAATCAAATAATTTGATTCCTGGTCATTCTTGTTTAATTACATTATCTCTTGTGAATTTAAATTTTTCAAAAAAATGACACGAGATTCTAATTTCAATCTTAAACAATGTAAAAGTAATCTTCTTACATGCATTGACTTAAAAAAATCCATCCTTATCAATTATTGAATCTAATTGATATATTGTAGTCAGGAATATTTTTTTAAATTTTCAATTAATATTACTATTTCATTGCTTACAATTTAAAATAACTTTTGAATAATTAATTTGAGTTTGCATGATTTTGAACAATGTTCAGATAAATTTTATCCATTTATTAAATGATGGGAAACATTCTGGCCAATTTTTGGCACTAGTTTCTAGGAATAAGTTGGTGAAGCATTATATAAATACTTCACAAACTTCGTATAAGAAGCCCATTTTTGAAATGTTAACAATCACAGCTTTGAATCCAACCCTTGTTGTTAGCTGATAAAACCTTCAAAGGCAGAAGTTCGCTACTTTATACTCATATATTCATTAGAATACTGCTATTTCATATAACCTATATAAAACTGCTGAGCTATGATGCCATGTATGCACAACCTTTAATAAATAAATTACATTGATTATAAATAAGACTTATTATTATTAGCATTTAATAGCTTTGCATAATTATTCCTGTTGCAATAAAAAATTAGGTGTCAAAACATGTATTAAAACATCATTAATTTATGAGTGTAAAAATATTGCTAGAAAGGATATAAATTAGCAAGTAATATTGACTAAATAAAAATATGAGTTAAAATGCAAATTCTAAAAAATTATAAGGAAAATTAAATAATTAAAAAATTAAGATCTTGCTATATTGCATTTTCTTAGACATTTCTTAATTCCTTAAAAAAAATTGCTTTCATTTTTTTTTATTTAATTATTAACAAAACACATATTTTGATAACTATTGTCTAAAACAATTTAATTTTGATAATTTTTAAATATTATGAAACATGCTCCAACAACAGTTTCTTTCATTCAAACAAAAAGGAACTACCAAATTTTTCAAAAATATGATAACACATCTAAATGTTTATAAGCCAATCAATAAAAGGCATTTTATAATTTTAAATATTCAATGATATAAATGATTCAGCTTGGAAAAGAAATGGAAATTTTCTGCATTTAATATCAATGAAGTTTATAAATTATTGTTTAACTATATGCTATAAAATATTTTTTAGATATTAATTATTAAATTAATATCAATAATTAAATTAGATATTTTTTATTAAATTAAGTATTATAGATGATTGATGATTAAAGGCAAAGAATTTATATCAGATTGACATAAGAACTGTGTTTGAGAGAGAGAGAGAGAGAGACATGCTATATAACACCATTAAGCATAATCAAATAATGAGCACTAGTACAGTATGAACATTGAAGGCTAATTTTCTTCATAGAAATCAGCATCATAAAGTTTACCTTTTAATTTTTAAATTAAAAAAAAAAAATTATGTGTTCTAACAACTGATTTAAAAGTAAAATTTGTAAACATATGTAAAAACAAACAGTAACAACATATAAAGTGCCACCTTACAAGTTGAAACTAGAATAAACATTATTCAACCAAGTTATATGCAATAATTATAACAGACAGAATTCTCATTTCTTACAGCTCAGAATTCAATTTTATTGCATTGACTTTGAAAATTAAACTCAATGCAATAAAACAACTCTACCTTTCCCCCTTCAATATTTTTTTAATCATCTTGTTTCTTTCCTCCCCCCCCCCAACTTCAACCTTTTTTTTCAATTCTTTTCATTCCAAAATTTTTTATTGATATTTTCCTTAATTAAGAAATATGCAAAAATTAAATTGTCATTTAACTTTACAATATTTATCAATGAAAAGAAAAATCTGTCTAAAAATAATAATGAAACGATTATTTATGTATGTACATCACACACACAAAAACTATTTTCATTTAGTGAAACTAAACTTTTTGTGTACTCAACATTTTTTTTACATAAATTATAGATTGATTGGTGACAATTCCATAATACCCTAACGAATTATAATTAGAGCAGCTAAATTATAATCAAAATAGTTATACCAGTTACAGTGCTTCACCAGTCATATACAACCATTATTTCACAAAATCAATATTTTAATGTATCAGGGAAAAATATTTTATTCTAAGAACTTTTATTTTTACTTTATTTCCTGACTGATTAGATTGTATCCAAATTGAGAATTAAAAAAAAATTAGTTTAAAAACGATTTATTTTATAAAATTGAAAAAGTAAGATTGTGAATCTTTTCACAAAAGGGGTTGAAAACAGAAGAATAACATTAAGAGATGATAAGCAATACACTCAAGTAGATATATATCCTTATTCTTTTAAGGTATTCATTTGAATGTGATATTGATGGGTATAACTGTAAATGTTTATAATGATTGATTAGGCAGTTATTTCTAATAAAATAAAATAAAAGATGACTACCCAAAGTGAAATTAATATTGGCAACACATAAATCAAGATGATGAAAATAATAACATATTTTCAAAAATATAATAAATGCAAATTATATGCATGAACTTTTCGTACATATCGAAGAACTCTTTCCTTAATTTATAAATACTTTTCTTTTCCCCTGAACTTTCACTTTTGTTTTAATATGTATAATTTTTAAAATTTGAATTATTTGTGATTGGAATGATTATGCATCAGCTTTAAGAACATAATTTTTTTATACTTTTCTCCAATAAGCAAACTCATTAAATCTAATAATAAAAGTTTATGCTTTGTTTTATTTAATGTAATAAATTTAATGAATATCAATTTTGTGTGTTCACTTTTTAAATATTAAATAAATCAAATGGCATTTATAATGTAACACAATTGCATGCAGCTTTCATTTAAAATGAAAATATATTAAAAGTTTTATTTTAATAATAAAAATATTTGCTTTTCTAATAATAAAATAGAAAAACACTTAATGCAATTGAAATTTGAGACAAAAAAGGAAGTGTTTTTTTGTAGCCATTTGGAGATAATCTCAATAATAAATGAGATTCATAAGATTGAAAATTGAATGAGATAATTGAAAGAAATGCTTAGAAAAACATATGTTGATGTTTTTACTGCTTCTTTTCCTATGTGATGCAAAAATTATTAATTAAATGTAATGCCAGGGGTGTCACATATTCTGCTCCTAAAGTGAAACGTTACACTCTTTTATTTCCTCATACAGGAATTAAGAAAATTATTTTCATAAAAGCTATAAAAGATAATTACATAACTACAGTAGTGAATAAAGGTATAGCACATATATGATACCCATTGAAATGAAAAGATATATAAGATAATGAACTATAAATGGTGAACTATCAACACACAGCAAAATCATAGCATTTGATGATATATTGGCAATTGTAAAATGTTATTAAAAGCTGCTAAATATTGAATGAAGAAACAGAAATCAGCAAAAATGTTGATTTTCTTAAACCTTTTTAATTTATATTTTTTATTCTATTTGAAAATGTCTCACTGATATGTACCCTGTTTCAATTTTTTCTTAAATGCGAATCACATACAAATTTAGTCTTATCATAAGTCTCAAATGTTGTGAAAATGTATAATTTTCAGACAAAAATACATAAATGTGTGCAACAATATCAGACACAAAGGTAATGAGGTAAAAGAAACTAAATTCATTTAAAGAAATAAAGTAACACAAAATTATAAAATTAAAAATAAAAACTAAGCATGAACACCATTCATAACATCAGTAAATAAATATTTTATTTAAAAAATTGAAACTTTTAACTTCACTTAGTGACAATTAACAAACTACAAAACTGTTTTTAAGTTATTTTTCCTTATACCCACAACACATTTATTCCAGAAAAATAATATGTAGTTAGTTGGTTGTATACACAAAGCTTTAGTTTTCATTTATATGTCCTAGTAAAAGATATTCAACTCATATCTCCAATCATAAAAATAATCATCAAACCTTTCTCTTAGAAAAAGAACCATATAAATACATTTTTAGTTATTTCTTTAACAGCCAAAAAAACAAGAAAATTCCACATTTAACAGCCATCTTAAACACTACCTTTCTTCTAATAATCTATTTTATTAATATAAATCTATTCTTAAACAAAATTTTATTTCATTGCTTTTAGAAAAAAATACTGGTTTTTAATTTATTAAAGAAGCAATAATACTTTTCAGGCATTGTACAATTCCCTTAATGAGTAAGTCAGATTAACATTTTGAATATTTGTTTTAATCAAATTATTAAATGAATAGTTTAATTCAGAAATATATACATAAACAAAAAAATTAAGTCCATAAAGAAAAAATGTGCATCCCCCATTTTAATTTGAAATAAAATATTACAATTAATGAAAACAAAGAATAGATTAGAGAAAAACATACATTACAACATATATACACATCCAATTTTACAAAAAATGCTGTTTTACTTATATTTTGCTGATTAATGATGAAAATTTACAGAGCTATAAACATTTGTCAAGTTAAATTTAGTTTAACTAAGTTAAAATAATTTAAATATTCACAGCATGCAGTATCACACATCTTAGTTTTAAAATATTTGAAATAAGAATCTTAAAAATTTGAAATACTTTTAAGATTGTCTACTGAAAAAGAAATTAATCATCAGTTTTTCATAACTAATTGAAAATCACTTTTAATATGAGAAAAAAATTCCTATTACTTAGTATTTAGAACACTTTTATGTTATTACTTCAATATTTATAAGAAAATTCCTTCTCAATAGAAAAAAATATACCACAATCAACAAGAATCATTAAAGCAATAAAAGACTTTTCTTTTTTAAAATTAGGATTAAATCACATTCAGTTGAAAAAGATTCCCTAGAAAAATCATTTCAAAATATTAATAACATGAAAATGAATTCAATAATAAAAATCAACTATTTGAAGAAATAACTGTAAATAATATTTATATGTATCAAAAAATTAAGAATATTAAACAATAGGTTATTAGTACTGACTTTGAGGCCCCATTTTTTAATGATTTTCAAACTTGGAGAATGGACTTAATGGCAATTTTTAATATTATTACTATTAATAGTTGATTAAAACTTTCAAACATAATACTTTGATAAACTTTTTTATTTCTTATAGGTTAAATTGTAAGATGTGAGTACACAGATGCAGAACCCAAATATTATATGAAACACAATACTACTGGCAAACAATTTAAATAAAGATGTTTTTCTGATGTGAGAAGTACAAAATTTGAACAATAATTAATACTAGTTTAAATTATCAAACATTTTCAAACATAATTTTTGCCAAGATTTTAACACAATGAGAAGTGTTGACATAATAAAAAAAAGAAGTAACTTGTCTCTTAGCAATTTAAAAATTTTAACTAAGTCATTTTTACAAATTTATTTTCATTTCTTTCTATCTGTAAATATAACAAATATCCAGAACATGAAACATATTAGGTTAATATTATTTAAATATATATAATAATTTGGTAATATTAATTTTATAACATTACTAAATATTAAAATATATAAACACAAATAATCATTTTTCATTATTTTGGGGGAAAATTTTCTATTCAACACATTAGCAATGTGAACACATAGTATTACCATTTAAAAGAATTATAAAAATCAATACCTCATATTTTTTAATTTTTGGCACAGCAGTTTAAATAAGAATTTAGTTAAGTAAAATTATCATCCAAGAAAAACCTATTTAATTATATTTTTAAAGAAAGAAAATGACTAATGCCTGATATGACCAACAACTGTTTGCGCATGGAGACGTGCTTTCAGTGTAAATATTAAATTTAGAGCATTTCCACATCCATAGTAAGCCAGGCTATGGTGAAATTCTACAGTATTATATAAGAGACATTGTAAGAATTAGTTTCCATACAGAGTGGGGAGTATCTGTAAAAAGATAATTTAGATAATTCTCATAAAAAAAATCAAACAAAATCTTCGTAAAACTTATTTTATGTGCATAAATGTTTTTATATGCATAAAAATAACAGCAATTCAGAAAAAATTCCTAAATATATATAATGAAAAGTTTAAAAAATTCAACTATACAATATTGAAAGCAATTAAAAAATAAAATACTATGAATAAGTACACATATATTGTCAATTAATTGTGTGGTGAATCATAATCACTATGAAATATATTTGAATCACAGGCACTGTATTATAAATACATAACTTCCAATTAGCACTGAAATAAAATAAGCAAAAATTTATTTAAAAAGCATCTCCTAAGTAATTTTGGAAGATGAAAAGCAAAACTGTAATACAAATGAATATACAAATGAAACATTTTATTGAAAACTGTTAGATATACATAAGGGACCCATTCCATTTGTTAAGACAAATCTTTCTATATACATAAAAACGAAAGAAATTTTGATCATCAAATACTAGCTTGTTTGATCTTTTCAAACTTAAAATACAAACATTGATAAAAAAAAAATTAAAGTATACAAATGATACAAAGTTTATAGAAACAAAAACTACTAATCTATCATAATACAATAAAAACACCTAATATGAAAATTTATAATGACATAACACAATGCTAAATTAATACAATAATTACCATCTCCCTTAACATTTTTAAAAAAACAGAATGCAAGAAAAAAACAATAGTACTTATACTTAATTTTATGAAATACAAAATATGTTTTAACTATTAAGAAATAAAAATGTCTGTTATAAAGATCATTATATATTAATGGATAGAACTATGCCTCACTAGACAATGTGCCAAAAGAGTTTTCAAGAATTTATAAATGCTATGACAAACAAAGCAAAAAAGCATAAAAAAAAAAATTAAAATCAAAAATAGAACCTTTTTTTTACAGAATACTTTTTTAGAATAGATATTAAAAAATTCAGAAATTGACACCTACTCCAGTGACACATAACTCTATGAACCATAGCCAAATATTTTTATGGGTTATTTTGCTTTAAAGTAATAAAAGACTTTTGATTAAAACAAAAAGATAACAATGATTACAATTGATTTTGAAGTTAAACAAGCTATATTCAGAATATCACATATTAAATACATACACTTTTTCATAACAATCTGTTCAACAATATCATAAATTCAAACAATAACATGGAACTTTGTTTTTTTCAATTTATGGTCCTTTAAAAAACACACTATGAAATTTTTTTTAAACACATAGAGCTGTTGAAAATGAGGTAATTAACAAAAATAAAATTAAACTTCCAAAGAATTCAATTCAAAAAGTCATTGTGGTATTTATTGATATTTTCTCCATCATGAGAATAGCACACTTTTTCAGTTAAACAATTTGGCACAATTTCTGTAAATTTGATATATAGAATTTAGTTTTTTTTAATGTAACTAATATATTACAATTTTTTATTTAAAAATATATTTTTTGCTATAAGTCTAACAATTTGAAGAAAATTTCATTGTACAATGGTTAATAAACAACACGAGAAACAAGATATAAACTTGTCTAAAACACAAATACACATATATATACACAGTAGAAGAGTAAAGTAAGCAATATTAATAAGAAATAATGTAAAGTAAATAAAAACAAGATAAACATTGTTTAACGTTAATACTGTTTATATTACTGGCAATAACGCAACTTTTCACCACAACACAGAAAACATTCATAACTACATAAAGAGATTGTTTTTGAGCAATAAAAAAATCAAATGGAGTTATTTTACCATATAGGCAGGTGACAACATTAAAGTAATCATTCATCCATCACAAAGATATACAATTGAATAAGCATAACTAAGTTACTTACCAAATGGAATCGTCGCATTAATTTTTTTTAATAAAATATATTCACTAATAAAGAAAATAATTAATCGAAGATAAGAAATTATACTAATTAACATGATCAATATTCAGATTATAAAACCACTTTGATAATCCTTCAGTAATATCATTTGAATTAAATTATGCAATTAACTTGAATTCCATAATTATCCGAAAAGTAAATGCTTCTTCATGAATCTTAAAAAATATCCTTCTTTAAAAATTAATATTAGACAATAAAAAAAAATAAAGATTATAGCTACCACAAAATACAAAAATATAGCACCATTATCATTGACAAAATTTTCAATTTTATGATTTTTTTCTAATAGAGAAATAATATTAAGAGAATTTGTTTTAGTTATATTAAAATTTGAATTAAAATATATCAATTAAATTATCAATAAATTATGAAATAAACTATAATATTAGAATAAAATAATTTGGCATAGCTAGTTAAATTAATAAACAAAAAGCTTTAAGCTTTTACCACTATTAACAAGAAACAATTCAAAAGTTACGCAAAATATTTAGGCTTAAATTTAGTATTTTCTTTAGAGTTACAAATTTCAATTGAATATTTTGAAATAAAGTTTTACGTAAAAATGAAAGAAATTTGAATATTTTACAATTCTAGGTGGTTTTCATCTGCACTTGAAATATTTATAATTCTGTGTTGAAATTATTTACAAATCAATTTGTAAATATTTTTAAAAAAAGGAGCCAGAAAATTACCATAAACCTGTTTGAGAATATAATTCCATAAAACTGCATTGATTTAGCTAAGGAATTTACATAATTTCAAAGTTCACAAAATTTTAATTACAATATTAAACTATTAAATATAAAACAAAACAAAAACTAATAAATGTAAAAAGGAAAAAAAAAGTATAAAAGAAACAAACCTCAGGTGATGGAATATCAAATGTTAATCACACATTCTAGTTTACTATTTATTATTTTACAAAAAGTAATTCATAACAATTTAACCAATATTGTTTTAAATTGTTAAATATTTTAAACCAAGTTTAAATATAAAATGTTTCAATTTCATTAATGATGAATACTATAAAATGTTTTAATTGGAGAAAAATAATATTATATATTGTATGTAAAATAAACAAGTGAATTTCAAACTTTAATAGTCTATTTTATGAAAAAATTGAAATGTTATTTCGGTCAAACATTTTTAAATTTACTGCTTTTCCAAGGAATAATCATTTATTACATGCAATGAGTTTTTCTCAAAAGAATCTTTCAAGCTATAATCTCTGCAATAGTCATCATTTGTTGTAACCCGTAAGAATTTCCACTTGTTTTTAGGACTATGGACAGTCATTTTGTGCTCTTTAAGGTAATCTTTACGTTTGTATTTCTTTAAACAAATATCACATTCAAATCTTTTACGATCACTCATAATGTGGATTTCCATATGGCGTCTTAAGTTTCCTCGACTGGAAAAAATTCTCTTGCAATAAGGACATATGGGCTCATCCAACTGAGATAAAATCTTATCAAAATCAGCTCTCCTTAAATTTGGATCTTTTTTGGGAGCTAAAAACAAAAAAGAGAACATATTTTAAATAATTAGAACACTTAATATTAAAAAAACAAATCAATTTACTGAAAAGGTACTAGCTTATCTCTCTAGGAAACAGTACACATTTAAACATTTCTCAAATTTTAAATTAAATAGTAATTTTGAATCGAATTAGAGTGAAATTTGCATTTTTCATCTCATCATACATTTAAATATTTCATCAATTCATGACATACTGTTATCCAGAGAGTTTAAAGTTACTATAAGTAAAGATACAACATATATTATAAATAAAAAAGAAACAATATAAATTATAAGTTCAAATAACTATATGATTAAATACAAAAGTAAAAACAATTTAAGCAAAAGTCAACAGTACAAACTATAATAATTACCTAAACTTAAAGAACTTAAAATAATAATATATTCATAAATATATATATATATATATATATAATATAAGCTGTCTAAAAACTAATGCATCTAAAAATAATAAACTAAAAATCATAATTTAAATAAATCTTCTTAATCAACTAAGAGCAATAATGAAACCAAAGAAAACAAAACAAAAGAACTGAATATTTAAAATATATTTCAAAGCAATGGAAGCAATTTAAACAATTTATATACAAAATATGCAATATTTATCATGAAAATTACTACAAAAAGAGAAAATTTTAATAAATAATATAAATAAACTTAAAAAATTCAGATAATTAAGAAAAAAACATGCCAAACATAAACACCAGATTCATTTTAAAACATGCAAATTATCTGAAAATAGACAAATCACAAGCAAATTAGTTTTAAAATGTAACATCTTTTATATAAAAAAAAAGGCTACATAAAAATATGAAAGCTAAATTTGATGAGCCAGTCAGCAATTGGTTCAATTATTACAAACAACATAAATGTAGTTTCTGAAAAAGACATTCATTTATAAGCATTTGAATTTTAATATTGAGTTCAGTATTAATATAAATATATTACAAAATAATTTTTAAAATTGAATAAACAAACATTTTCTACAAAAAATTGCATTGACAGTTTGTCATTAACATATTCAGATTTTATTAGACATGCACATATTCATTTCTTAAATCAAATATAAAACTATTTTAGGTTATATTGTTCAAACATTTTATAAATAAGCATATCAAAACATTCATGTGAAATAATTTATGTACTTACTTGAAAGGAAGCTTTATCACAGGAAATAAGCATGCAACAGAAAGAAAAAAATATTCCCCTGATTATTTCAATAAGTTTGGAGAACTTAAAAAACATCAAGTTTTAATTTCATTAATAATTCGATGTCACAATAGTTTCTAATTCTTTACATTATTTGAATAAAATTCAATTGAATCAATTAGCATGTATATATAATGATATAGCTTGATGATTTTTAAATCAATTGTTAATACTTAAATACCATGGAATACATGAAATCAATATTTACTGATGGTAAAAAAAATGCCATAAATTAAGTCACTTCCTAGTAAAAAATTTCTAGATTTATTTTTAATGAGTAATTAAGCAGAATTAAAATGAAATTAGCAATTGTTAAAAGATCACATATTCCTTTAAACCAGGTGACATGTTAATTCATAAAAAAAGACCCAACACTTTATACTCTTTAAATTATTTAAAAATTCACTTATTTAAAATTAACTTTGATTTACTTGTTATTCTTTTTTAACAGCTAAATCAAGCTACATTCTTTTCTCACCAGCCATATGAATACAAGTTTAATTTCTTACCAAATGGATGGTAAGAAAATTTAAGTCATATTTAAAAAGATAACTATTTAATTCAGTACCTGTATAACAATGCATATATAAATCACATTACTTATTATTCAATAACAATCTACAAGAGGAGATGCATCCAGTTTTATACTTCAAAGATTATTCATTAATTTATTTTTTAGTTTCTACAATTACACTTAAAAAAGAGTAACCTTTACATGAAGTAAATTTATAATCTCAATGTATTTTAAATAAGATCAACCTTTCAATCATTAAAAAATTATTTCAAACAGCACCATAGTCAAAACTGAAAGTCATTTAATACATAAAAAGATATATGTTAAAATCATATAGTATCCTCCACAATGCTATACTTATTTTGAAGTATAATGCTTGTAATTTAATTTTTCTAAAATTCATAATTTTTAACTGTTCAATTTAAGAAATTGCAGTGATTCATGCATTCTAAAAACATGGAACAGAATTAAGAAACTTTTCAGAAAATTTAAATTCAATTACAGGCACCCATATATATATATATATATATATATATATATATATATATATATATATATATATATATATATATATATATATTCAAGGAAATAGTTAATAAAAAAATCCTTTCTTTTATACTTACATTGTGTTGTCAAATTTATATGTCACATATTTTTACCAATATTTGAAAAATAAATATACATAAATCTCTAATGAATTGCAGAGTAAAACTCTTATAATACAGAACATTTTCATTTAGAGAGAATTCCAATCATTCAGAATAAGAAAATTGTCACTGTTATAACCAAAGTTAAGAAATTAAGTTAAATATTTAATTAATAAATGTGAAAGTAATTTCCCCCCCCACAGAAATTCAAATGGCAATAATGAATTACTTAGATATTGATTAAATATTGAAATCAACAGTAAAAATTCATTAATTTGGAATGGATATTTTCAAGAATTGTTTTTTTTTTTTTTTTTATTATTATTATTGTTTTTTCAGTACCATACATTTTGTAAGGTACGAAATGTTTTCTACCCTTTTTTATTACTTATGCGAAAAAAATATATTGCATAGACATCAAAACATTCACTTCAAATGTTTAACACAATCCAAAAAAAACTATATTTTAAGTAAAGTATTCTTTAGGAATTATTTGCCACAGCGAAAGCGAAGCTTTCCTTTTCTCAAAGCAAAAATTTAGGCACACAACTAAATCACTTTCTGCAAAACGAATTTCGTTCCATGCTTTCAAAGCCATCTGGTGGCAACTAGTGTGTGTTTGAAGAATCTACCACCTGCGTTTAAGAACATTCTATTTTGAAATAAAACTGATAAGAAATGTGTCATAACTATCTACGCTTTCAAAACAATCTTCCGAAAATATTGGAATCCGATGCAGTCCTTTCCAAAAGAATTCGAATCGCAGCAAAAAAATTTATACTTACCTTAAGAACGGGCAAATGGCGACCACAACAAAACTAACAATCCGCCTGAATCGGAGAAAATGATTCGAGGGGGAAAAAATAAAGAAAAGAACTCCGGGAAAGACGAAAGCGGAAAAAGAAAAATAACTAAACAAAAAAAGGAAACAACCCAAACAGGATATGGAAAAGACATGGGAGTCAACTTCTCTCCTCTGACGTCACGGAATGTACGTGCAGCTGAGAAGAGACGCTTGCTCCAGAAAAAGAAGGAAAATATGTAGCCGGTTTTTTCCCATTCGTTTTTAGGCCAGCCCATTCCGCGGTCGCACGAGGAACAAGTTACAAGAATTGCACAACCCTGGAGTTCATCTAGCTATACAAAAGGAAAAACTCACAGAACGAAGAGTTTTCCTGTTGAAAGTTTCCCCACGCCACGCAACATTTAAAACCTACATTTTACTCGCTTAGAGGAATATATGGAAAAATTCTTTCTTGTATTTAATACATAAATTTTGAATAATGTATATTCAAAATTTATGTATTAATAATATAAGAGTAAAAATAAGGTTATTTATGAAATTTTACAAATTAAAAATTTTCCATTTGGGAAAAGTATAATTTTTTCAGCGAGTTATATAAAATTTTATATGGAATTAAATTAACAAATTTATAAAATTAATGAAAAATATTTGAACGCGAAAACGTATTTGGCATAAGTTATACATCAATATATATCGCAAAAAATTGTCGTTTTTATAATTATTAGAATCTAATATTATCAGTCATTTTAATCTTTATTAAGTTAAAAATTAATGCAATGATGAAAAAATGTTTTCTCTTTATACTTTAAACTGTTTCTTTTAATTTATAAATTTTGAAAAAGGAAAAAAAAATAAATCCCATACGAAAAATATTAAAAAATAATGTTTCACAGTTGAATTTATTTATGAAAAAATAAATGAATTTAATTAAGTTTATCAAACTAATATAGTAGTAACTGTGTTAGCTTATGTAAAAAATGCTCAAAAATACATAGGTGTCAAACTTGAGATTAAAATTAGGTGCTCTATTTATTATTATTTCTATTAATTAAAAATATTTCCTGAAATTTGCTTAGTGATATAATCTTCAAAATATTTAAATTTATATACTTTACTCATATATAAATAATGTGAAATTCATATTTAATAACATTGTACGTGTCCAAAAAGTTCATTTATTATTCTTTAGAAGAAAAGTGCATTTGATCCCTGGAAGTTAAATTCCTGAATGTTCTATAAGTAAGAGTCTGCACAGTAATATTTAAAACACACACACACACACACACACACACATATAT
>JAPDSC010116581.1:30791-65195 GCA_026290005.1 Latrodectus geometricus | reverse complement strand
TTTCCACTCGCTTGTTATAGTTAAATTTGTATTCTGTGAATTCGGAATCATCAATTTCAACAACGATGTACCCTCTAACAAAAGATACAGAGATAAAAATCAAACACTCAGCACATACCTCCTAGTAAAATATTATCTAATCCTTATCCACTTGTTTGAAAAGACAGAGGTCTGTAACTATATATGCAATACACCCATTCTACAGACAATTGCAAAATTGTTGTTGAATCTAGGTTTGTGGCTTCAAACCATGATCTCTACCAAAGCAAGGCTTTTTTCTGCTAGTCCCTTTGGTGGCACAGTCAACTACATCCATCTGAAAAGTCATTTCTTTCTCCAAGTTGAATGTTTGTTCCCCACGTAGGAAATTAATTCCAGGAACAACCCCCTTTTTAAACACCAATCAACTACTACGCGTTTTCACACAAATTCGGAAAAAAAAAATCGTATTTAAATATTCAAACATCTTTAAACTCTTGAAATTGCAAATATTATGTCATTTTAAAATCTAATTTATTTTCACCTGTGGTCTTGGCTCAATAGCACTTTAGTTTATGGTGTAGGTCAGTGATTACCAGCCGTTGAAAAATGGTCCTTATGTGTTCCTGATATTGTCTAGAACAGTAAATAGCAAACGAACACGTTTCAGGATTATTCATTTTCAAATAAATCACGTAAGGCTTAAATTCCCATGAATTTTTTTCGCATATTTTTACTATAAACCTATATTTTTCCAAACAAAATTATTGTCAGAGAATTTTGTGAAATTTTTTCCAGCACATTGGTCGAGAAATAATGTTATATATTTTGAATTATTTAATAAGCAATTAATGCATCAATCACTTTATTAGTGAAATATAACTGCAATTAAATTTTAAAGTCTACTGAAAGTAATTATTAATATTTATTCATAAACTTAAAAAAAAAAAAAAAAAACAATTGATGGGTTATTATTATTTTTTTTCCTAACTGCATAAGTTGTTTTTTCTGAGAATCTTGTGTGTGGTTTTTTCTTTTCTTTTTCTTTACACCATTTCATTAGTATTAGAACTTAAATAATTTTTTAAATTATTATTTTAAATATTGATCTCAGCATAAGCGCTTGAGATTTTCCATTTACAAAATCTTGAATTGGTAGTATAATATAAAATAAAACATTTTTTAATATTTTTTAGACAAAGTCAGTTTTAATTAAAGCTAATACTAAAAACATGAAAAATTTGGCTCTGTCATGACTCTGTCATCATGAGAATGTTCTTGCCTTTGAAAGTTAACT
This sequence comes from Latrodectus geometricus, assembly GCA_026290005.1. Lineage (NCBI taxonomy): Eukaryota > Metazoa > Arthropoda > Arachnida > Araneae > Theridiidae > Latrodectus > Latrodectus geometricus. The sequence goes on along the minus strand of JAPDSC010116581.1, from coordinate 63,919 downwards.
AAAACTTGTTTAAACAAATGATTAATTAATATATTATTGTTTTTAATTTGTTTAAATATGTATAATTTGAAAAAAAAGATGTTTAATGGTTGATTTTTATTATATATTGAAAGTATTTTTACAAACGATTTTTTAAAGTTTCTGAAAATCTGATAGTTATCAAAATATTAAAAAAATCGTAAAAATCAACTTTTTCCAAAAATTGAAGAATTGGTGGGAATGATTTATATAAAATAAAGCAAACGGTTTTTAATTAAATTTAAAGTTAAAAATTTATTTTTAACTTTAAATAAAATAATTTAAAGTTAAAAATTCCTCTCAAAAAACATTTTAATATTTACAGTGGAAAATGATTAGTCAAACTCAATTGATTTATTTAAAATCATAATCTCTTCCGATATTTAATGAAAACAACATTCCTTTATAATGTTTCTTCATGTTTTCAGTTTTTACTAAGATTTCATAAAACTTTTTATTTATATAGCATTATATTGTTTTGAGGACTATAAGTTATGCATATTTACATATATTTCACAAAAGGGAAATCGGTATTTCAGACAAGATTATGCAGAATTAAAGCTACGAATATATTCTACACTGCCAGGATATATTTATCCAACACCTAAACGGTTAAATACTCATGACCCTATATAAGAGACTAAGTCTATGAAAAAAATCGATAAAAAAAAAAAACGGTTCAGAAAAAAAAAAAATCTTTTTCTGTTCGTCGGGTATTTAACTAAGAATGGCTGCATATTACTGGTCTGGCTTACCTTAAATTATAGTGTTTCATTTCGAAATTTTTAGTGCAAGTCATACCGAGATTTGAATGGATGCCACAGAAGATGCAAATGTCAGGAAGGTGTACGACGTGATTAAAGCGAACGCGTGTATCACCATCGATAGACTGACTAACGGAAGATCTTGGAATCGGATATGAGCGAGTTTGCAAGATCATCCACGACATTCTTCGATACAGGAAAGTGTCAGCACAATGGGTGCCCCGACAACTGATTCCGAACAAAGCATGATGGTCAACATGGAATACATGGTGCGTTACCATGGTGATGGCAATGATTTTCAGTTTCAAATAGTGGCAGGAGATGAAATGTAGGTCTACCATTTCACGCCGAATCAAAGGCCGCATCTATGGAGTGGAAATATCCTTCATCACCTGTCCATAAATTTCGAAAGAAGTTCGAAATAACTCCCTCAGTAGGTACGATTAAAATGCTCCTCACAGTTTTCTAAGATGCTAAAGTAGTTTTGTTGCTAGACTACTTGGAAGTTGGAGTCATACTGTGACATCTTGTCGAAATTGAGAGGTAATGCGTAAAAAGTGGCCTGGCCTTCTCAGAATTGGCGTCCTGATATTGGGTGATAATGCGAGACCACGCTAGGTGACGGCAATATAAAACCATATTGCAACTCCTGGTTGGGAGCGCATACATCATCCAACATGAAATCCTGTAACTTTCATATGCATCCTCCTTTGAAGAAGAATTTCGGTGGAAGGCGCTTTGAAGCAATTCTGAGGTCAAACAATCTGTTAAACGCTTCTTCCGTATACAAAGCCTTGAGTTTTTCCTGGAAGGCCTTTTTACAAAGTGGCATGAAAAATGTCTTAACGTCCTTGGTACTCATGTGGGAAAATGAAGTTAATGACTCATTCTATTTTTTAATTTCCATATACAATTCTGACAAAAGTCAACAGAGGAAAACTATTTTTCGACTCCTGATCGTAATTTTTGGCCTTTTCCTATACGACACAGATTGGAAATGCTTTGGAACTCAGATGAGGGAAATTCCTACATAGCTTCTAACTCAAAGGAATTTTCCAGTGTTTCTATGTCATCCAATCTTTTTTAATTTCGTGTTGCGAAAGGCGCTTAGAACAAAACTATATTAATACAGCGATTTTTCTTTCAAAAAGAAGGTATGCGTTTTCCACTAAAAGCCACAGCTTGCGAAAGCAAGTGAACTGTTAATTGCATATATATATATATATATAATATAATATAAATATTAAAAATACATGAAGGACAACGGTATTTAGTCTCTGAATATTTGCTAAGACATCTGAAAAGCAAGCTGACAAAATAAACATTTACTCCATAGTTTCATCACGAAAATATGAGTCGCTTAAGTTCATTTACATTGTAGAGTTTACTTCTTAAATTATGCTGATAAGTATCAAGTGCTCTATAATCAAATGATCACCGGATGTGTGATTAACAGAATTGTTCTCTTTGCGAATGTTTAGCCTCGAGCCTCTTTACGAATGTACAGATTTAGCCTCGGCGAAAGATCCAGAGAGGCAGCTGGGCAAGGAAGCAATTCAATCTGGCGATTGACGAAGAACCCTTGAGCAATGCGTGTGGTCGCGCATTATTCTTTTGAAGCATGGTCGCGGGCAAGGACTAAAGGCAAAGAAAGAAAATTGGCTCCAGAACCTAGGAGATGTAGTACTGGCTGTTTAAAATATCGACAAAGTGTATTAGAGGAGTGAGAGTGATATTGAATACCGCCCCATACTATAATATCCGGTGCAAGACCAGTGTGGCGGTGCAAAATCCAGCTGTTCAGAATTTCTCTCCACGGTGTCTCTAGACTCGAATGCGACCATCGTGGTGTTGCAGACAATTTGCATCAAAGGTAGACGAAGCACCACTCTGTTGTAAACAGCAGCGAATGGTACGTGCAGACACTGGATGATAATTCACAGACTGAATGTGCTGTGGTATGGTTCGTGATGTGGCTGAGCGATCCGTCACTGCTAAGCGCACAATTTTCCGGTCATCACGTGAAGTGGTGCACTGAGGTGGATGCAATTGAACACATCAGTCCCTCGTACCCTTCTGCATCCAAAGATCACATATACGCATTACAGTTGTTTGGGTTTCGTCCAACATGACAATCGATTGCCCTGAAAGATAATCTCCATTCTCTTTTCTCTGTCGAACTCGGATACATAGCATAATTAATCGTAAAAAAAATAAATAAGTAAATAAAGAAAAAAATTTTAAATTACTGAACTTGAAATTGTCGAAATCTCCAAGCCTTAAATAGCGCTTTGAAGTGGCGCCACAAGCACGTGATGTGCGTCTACGCTGAAATTCCAACCATTTGCATATCTCACCTCCGCTAATGCATGTTGTTAATTTCATGCTTCATTCAAGGTGTTGCATTTAAGGTGGCAAGCATAATAAACAGCAAACTTCTAACAAAATATTCTAATATATATGAAATCTTTATAAAATTTAAATAAAAGTCTCAAATATTTTTAATGATTTTTTTTTTTTTTTTTTTTTTTTTAAGTTTGGGCGGATTATGGGTCTGAAGTCCATTATTGGACAAATGTGCAAGATACAATATTTTGCATTTAAAATTAGAAGTAAAGACTCTGTGACAAATTAAAAGAGGATGTATTTAAATATATATATATATATATATTCAATATACAAGTTTATATGTATAAATGTGAGAGGGGGGGGATAAAAGTATTTTAAAATGGGTATAAACGTTTAAAAATAATTTTAAAAAACAACTGCAGATAAAAAATGCAAACAAATTTCTGTGGTTTTAACTCATTAAATCTTTAATACTTAAAATAGTGTTGTTTAAAAACACTAAGCGAGAATCATTGAAATTAAGGCAGGCAGTTAAAATATGATGCAGTGTACATGGAAATATAAACCAACATTAAATTTGTTTTTGTCAAGGTTCAAGTAATCTTAATAATAGCAACAGTTTAAATGTTTGTTTCTTGTTAAAAAAAAAAAAAAAAAAAAAAAAAAAAAAGAGCAGGTTTTTACGAACTTTTAAATCGTCAAACAGCTTAAAAGCTGAAAGTTATTGTAAGATACTAGAAAATCTTCCAAGTTGACTTTTTTATAGAAAACGGGCTTATTTATGCACATAGCAAGAGAAGAATTTCAGAAAATTCTTAAGCCTCCACCTCAAAGGTATATATGGGAAAAACATATGTACATTGCTTTTCTATTGTTCAATAGATATTGAGATCGAACTCGTAAGCCTCTATTGTGATAAGTTCTGTCTTACTCGTAAGCCAAAGTGAGATAGGTTTGATTGATAAAGGTCTTCGTTATTTGGATGGCTCTTTTCTTCACATGTAAAATAAAAATTATTATTTGTGCAATCTCCTATGAACTCACGTTGTTTTCTCTACTTTCTCCGTTTACTGCAATAAAGATATGAACATTTTAAAATAAATACATTTTAATTTCAGCACTTCAAACACCTAGATTGTAATTTCCACTATCTCTGACATTAAAATTCTTTGGATTTTTTTTACAATCATCATTAAAGGAAAAGACTGAATAGGAGAATCCTTATTTTTTGCATTTTTTTAATAGTAATCAATCAACAAACTGAAAGTCCGCTTGCAAACATGGAAACAGATTTCATAAAATTTATATTCCATAATAGAAAGTGCATATTAAGTAATTTATATCAACTATAATAATTAGATGTACATACAAATGGTTTTTTCAATTAAACTACCATGGATTTAATAATAAAAATAAATTTATTCAGTTTCTACATTTTATGGATAAAACAATAAGTACTGCAATATTTCCCGTGAAAAACTTGTTGGAAAGTATTTTTTAGACAAGTTTCATTACAATGTTATAAAAGGACACCGTAAATGGATTATTTTCAAGATTTCGATCCTGTATTGAACAGCGCTACATTGTTACAATATATCAATAAATATATTATATTTTACCATTGTCAGTATTTAAAAGGTATTCATTTAAATTTTGCTCTTAGATTTTCTTTCATATGCAGTTGTATCAAATTGTTTTCCATGAACACTCAGCATATGGGCTCGAAGATTATCTTTCCAATTGAAATTCGAATTACACACCGAGCACTTGAAAGGCTTGAAGTCAGGATTGTGAATCGTTTGGTGTCTTCGTAAAGAGTAAGATGTAGTGAAGTCTTTTAAACACGTGTCACATTGGAAAGCTTTTTGAGAAGTCAACAAACCAGAGGCCATCATATGAAACTGTAATTCTTGGAAACTATCTGCAAAATTACACAATGAATTAAAATCAATAAAAAAAAAATTAACATTTAAATTTTATAATTTTACTTTTGCTTTGGATTCGATAAATACTTTACATATAAAATTAACTACAACAGAAGATTATATCACATATAAATTTTTCATTGACCAAATGCACATTATTCGTTTTTGAGCTTGTCATACATAATGTGAATTAAAAAAATTAAAATTACATCAACAATATTTCTCAAAATTATAAAATAAAAAAAAACCTGCAATGAAATATTATTAAAAAAATATTTATATACAAAGTAATAAAACTGCACCACAAGCAACAAATCATTTCTTGTGCTTTAAGCACAAGTTATGTGATTTCTTTTTTTTTATATTTTTAAATTTTAAACCAAATATCAATTTCTTTAAAATATGGAATCAAATTAAAAAGTTAAAGTCATGCTAAATTGCAATTTCATATTAAAATTTAAATTTGTTATTAAATTCACAGTAAGAAAATAAAACAAGTAAAATATTTAAGTTTAATGTGGAAGAACAAAATAATCTTCAGGTCCTATTTTTAATAAAGAAGTTTAATTTAAAATGATACTAAGGACTTAAAAATGTCAAATTTTATTTCTTCACAAATTTTGAAGTGTGCTTTATGATAATATTGTAATTAAATCATTAATGATAGCATTTAATGCTAATAAAATAATACAAAATTACAGTAAACGGAAATCAGCAACTTCAATACCTTTAAAATATCGGTATAAATTTAATTAATTAAAAAGAAAAGCATAATATATATTTTACCACACATTTGGTGTGATACCACACTTTTTGACATTAATCTTATAAATAATTCACGTCTTAACTAGTTGTCTAATTTTACAATTACTTGAAAATATTTATACAGAAAAAGATTGTAGTATTATTCTGTTACTTAATATGAAAAATATTGCATATACAAGCAGTAAGTTTATTTAAAATGCACAATTAAATTAAGGAAAATAAATAGTTATCATTCTGTTTAAAACAGACATAAATAACTTATCGTAAAATTGAATGAAATGGCATAAATAATAAAAACATAAAAATAAAAGTTGTTAAAAAAAGATTAAATAAGGAACAAGCAAAGGAAGTACAAAAAAATGCTTCAACTTGCTTATTTATATATACATATATATAAATTCAAAGAGTGGATTTTCATAATAAATAATAAAAATTTATAAGAATTTTGAGGTAATAATTCAATATTTTCACATCTTGTTTTTTAAAACTGATGAAAAAATTAATTGAAGTGTTCGAGAATAAAATTATCTTCATAATTTTAAAACAATCGTATAAACAATAATGAATTATACAATTGAATTTAGTAACAAATTTTCTGTAGTTAATTATCATTAAAATCAATTATATATGCAAATCACATGCATCTATTTTACGGTCATTTAAAATTATACCACAAAACTTACAAAATAATAGAGAAATTTTGTTGTTGCAAACTTGAAAAATCTATAAATCTATTATCATGAGCTAATATTGATCCTTCCTTCCAGATCATTTAATATTTTGAAATAAATAAATAAAAAATAAACATGACGAATAACTATTAAAGATTTTATTTGTCCCATTTACGGTTTACCAAAGCATTAATAAAACCAAATTTTTCAGTCTAATTCTTTCCCATGCAGCATTGTGTATTAGCTTCAAAAAACTAACTAGTTAAATTCGAATATAATTTATATTATTATTTTCTATTTTTGTGATACAAAGTTACAGTTTACATTCACAATTTTGAAAGAAAATATAAAATGATATTGGAAACTCATGATTTTGAATAAAAAATAGATGATCTTATAATATCTGATACATCAATATTTCAAAAAAATCATTTGCAGTAAAACTAATTCATTTCCTTTCCTTTAATGATTTATTTGAGAAAATATTGCTTATTTTGATTGCTTCACTTTTTTAAAAGCATTCTCTTCATGAAGGGTACTATTTAAATTAGAAATATCTTGGGTAGTCTTATAATTTTACAATGTCTTATATATATAATTTTGCAACACACAATAATTATATTAAGATTGAGAATTTTAAGGATACCCAAATAAAAGGACTTTAAAAATAATTATGTAAAATACTAGTAAAACAAAACAAAATTTGGTTTTCATTTTATAACTATTCCTTTGCACACAAGTGCTAATTTACTGGAATTTATAGTTTCAATTTGGAAGTTAATGTACTATTGAACCACAGGGCTGACCAATTACTTAGCAATTTTGCAAATTAAAATAAATTCATATTTTTTAAAATTAAGTATAAGCATTAGAAAAAGAATTAAATGAATTATTAATGAATATGAGAAATAATTTACGCTGTTAATTGTAATGTCATGCATAATTGTTCATTTAATGTAATTACAATTTAGTATTATATGTTGACATACCAAAATATTTTTTAGAAAATATCAATATAAACACAAAATAAATGAATATGAAATATTAATTTCATGTAAAAACATATGAAATTTAGAAAATTATCTTTTTTTTTTTTTAATTTGGAGTATTCACTCAAACATCTTGGGATAAATTTTTTTTTATCAAACCTTTTGTTATCTCACACAACACACACACACAAAAAATAATTTATTACACTCTTTTCAGGTATATTTTTAATACCTTGGAAACTTGGTAACAATTTTTTTATGTCCAAAATTAAGGTATAATAATACTAAATATAACTACAATTGACTAAAAAAATATTTAATTTTTAGCATTTTTAATGACATTAAATGTATAGATACATATATTAATCAATTCAGTTATATTATAACAAAAAGTGAAATATCAAACAAAATGGTTTAAACATATCTCAAATTAAAATATTTCAATAAATGAATGAAATGTTAGATAATAGATGAGAAAAATTTAAAAGTGTTTCCATTTGATTTGTAATAAAGAATAATTTCCCAACAATTTTTTCAATTAGATTATAGAAAAAAATTATTTATGTATTGAAAAAATATCAAATGATGTAATTTTTTCAATAGATTGTAACAGTTACAAATAAATATGAAAATTTAGCAATATCAAAAAGAAATTTATCAGTAAATTTTACAAATTTACAGCAAAAATAACTAAAATTTAATACGTTTAATTATGTAACTTACTTTCATTAAATTAGTAAGTAAATATTATAAAATTTTTAATAATTGTTGTGTAAAAAATTGACTAGTCGTTGACCAAAAAGCAGCTTATTTTATTTCAACTGAGTCTAAGAAAACAAGTATTTTAAATAAAAAAAAATACATGGTTTTATTGAATTTTTTCCCAAATTACAATACATGTTCTCATTTATCTCAAATATGATATTTTCTGTGGATAATTGAGGGTGATAAAATAGCTAGATTGTTTACATATTTTAAATTATATATTCCTTTCATACATATTTTTAACATTTTTGTTTATTACAAATCATGAATAAGTTAAGATTTTTCATAGTTGGTATCAAGATGTATTTTGGTAAAAAGTTATATTTTATTATGAAAATTAGTCAAGACTATGTAGATTACATCTGTCCATGGGAATGCCTTTGCTGCAAATTTTATGTCCTAATAGTGGTATAAAAGCATTTTTTATAATGATCATTAACCATGTTATTTTTTAAATAATGAATTTTAGTATAAACAGGGCTAACTTCATCAAAAAAAATAAATAAATAAATAACATTCTAGTTTCTTTTAATATTGTTGAAAATTCTTTATTAATGGTAATTTTATACCAGTATAAATGTGGTATTTACAACAGAAAGTTTTTTATTTATCATAGTAACATATTTCTTTTAAATTAAAATTAATATAAAAAAATTTCAGTTTCATAAATAATCTGAATTTTTCTGAATAAAAATAGAGGATAAAGTTTTAAAATAAATCCGATTATTCAAACTTACATTGTATTCAATTTTATACTACAGGCAATTAGCAATAAGTACATAATATGTTAAGGCATTCAGGTACATAATATAGGTAATTTGATAAGCAGTTTCAATATGAAATATAAAAACACTTTTGTTTTAATTCACAAAGCAAAGGAAATAAATGTTAATATCTGATCAGAAATCCTAAAATGAAGTCAGTTACAAAAAACTTAAAAATAAAAATTATGAATCACTTTATAGTTATAAAGAACCTTTAACATTTATTTATAATAATTTTTGTCAATTAAGGAACGTTTCAATATTTGAAACGATACATGGCGAAAATTCAAATTTAATAATGACATAATAGCTAAGCTTATGTTTTACAAAGGAGGAAAAAACACACACACACACATATGATTGATTTTATGTTTCATTTCAATTTAAAGCTGCATGAAATAAAAAATTTAATTAATGTTTATAATGTTGCTAAAGTTCTTAAAGTTACCATAGAATTAGAAAAATACATTGAAAAAAAATTTAAAAAAAATATTAAAACAGTAATATGCTATGCTATTTTTAAATAACATGTGATATCTTAAAATCTATAATAATTAAAGATATTATCTAAGTAATATTATATATTTTACATTATAACCTATATTTATTATTTCTATTATCCTACAGATTAGAAATACATGAAAATATATATTTGATTTAATAGTTGCCAAGGAGATAATATATAGCATTAACATCATAAATATATAAATGGTATGTTTACATATTTGAATCAAGTCTGTATACTTTTTATATGCTTCTTATATATTATATTCTTATAAGTTATAATCTAACCTATATTTAATCAGCATATATAAATTTCTAATCAAAAACAATGCATATCATTAATAGAAAATAATATAATTTACATATAATATCACTCATTAATAAATTGACACAGTAATATCTAAATTTAACAAAAAATAATCAGGTCATCAAAATTTATTGGTATATTTAAATTTTCATTAATAAACATGAATAGGAAATAATAATATTTTTAAGAATATAAAATGTTAGATTTGCATAGAAATAACTTTTGATAAGCTATAAAATATTTTTAATTTAAACCTTGAAAAGTAACAAAAAAAAAAAAAAAAAGGAAAGGAAAGAATTATACAAAAATAAAATGGGGCATCACAAACTATAAATGCATATTTTTATCCAAATTATTGATGCATCAATAGAATAATAGAAAACAAAAATTTTGTGGATGACTAAATATTGAAATATGTGTCACAAATGAATATATAAATTTTACTTATTTATCAAACATAAAAAAAAATAAATACTATCAAAATAGTTGATTACCCATCCTTTTAAATTAATAATAAAAGAGAATATTGCTTTTACCAGATTATTAATAAAACATGATATGATGTAATAAAAATTAGGATAAAAATAAAATTCAATAAAACAAAAAATATTAATCACTACTATTTTCATATTAATATATTTTATTATAAAATTCATATAAATTGAATAGGACAAAATAAACCATAGTGAAATTATAACTAGTTAATATACAAAATGTATTAATTATTTCAATCTAAACATTTAATTTAGTTCAAAATTTTCAATAAAATTAAGAAATGGTATTCAAAAATTTTAAAAAGGAAACTAATGGTTTTTAGCAGTTATCATACAGCATTATAATTTTATTATCAAATCTACAGGTACTGTAGGGAAACAGCATTTAAGATAAAACATACTAGAGCTTATTTTTACATAATTTGAGTCCAGTTTACAGATAAAATATATATAAATCATCAAAAATAGCATACTTTGAATCAAAACTCATATTCTAATAAACTCAATAAATATTAGCAGGTATTTCCTTATTTAAGCGACTTTTTATAGCTTCCAATTAGATTTGGAATCATTATAAAATTCATAAATCTTTCCCTATAAATGAATATTATAATCATAAGATATCTTTTAACTATATGTTTTAAATAACTCTGCAGCTTTTATTTTTAATTTATAAAACACACAAGAGATTTTTTCATTACTTGTTGACGAAAGGCAACTCATGGGAGGAATTGTTTGTTTTGCACGTAAAGCTAGTTAGACCAGAATCTACATATTAAAGCGGATTTCAACCATCACAATAATCTTTTCAAAAAATTGATTCAAGCAAACCAAACACTAAACTAAAGGTCACAGCATTACCCATTCAGGCTGTCAGTTTGGCAATAATTAGGTGATTTTATAATCCGAGAAGATTTTACTGATTTGCTTATAAGTTAACCAAATTTCAGGATAAATTTGATTTCAATGCTATATATTCTGGATAACTGATAAAATTATTCATGTGAAGCTAGTAAAAATTATGATATTATAATTAGGAAAGAACATTATAAATAGATTTTAAAAAAGTAGAATTCAAAATTCATTTATTTTTACATTTGCATACATAACAGAATGTTAGACACACATTTTTATTATTAAAATACTATTTTTTTGTAAATACACAAAAATAAGACTCGTTTTTTTATTATAAATTAATACATTAAAACATTTACTCTTAAAATACAGAATTAACAATTACACATATTTGAAAATATTTTGATGAATTATAACAAATAATTTGCATGTCAAAAAAATTATAGTTAAAATATTGTAATATTGTCAGACATGCATATAATAACACATTCTAAATAATAAAAAAAAATTTATATCTCAAATTATGTCAGGATATAAAAGTTTATAAAAGAAATGATGTTTGATGACAGTACAATAACCAACTAATTAAAAAGTAATCTTAAGAAATATAAAACTTACATGAAATATATTATAAATATTAATTCTATACTGGAAGAAGATAGTTTAATTTGCAGAATTAAAATACATTAAAAATAAATAAATAAAATTGAATATTTGTAATAATTGTTTCGAAGAAGGTAAGTTGACATGAACAACTTAATTTTAAGACTTCAAAACGTTCATAAAAAACTTAACATTTATATTTACAAAGCAAATACAGTAAATATAAATTAAATCTTCATTTAAATCTTTCACAAAATAAGTAATTTGAAAAGCTGGAAATTAAATAATAAATTTAGCATCAAGATAAGAACTTTAGTTTTGTTTCTAACTTAACTCAATAATTTCTGTACATACTAAAATATAAATCAATTGATTTTGGATCACAAAATGATGAAATCTATAATTCATTTCATTTTGCTGTAATATAAAGAAAAGTGTAGTAATATAAAAAAAGGTACTGTAGTAGATAAATGGACAGAAAATAGTTGATTTTTATACATTAAAAAAATGGTACTTTTTGGGTAAATAGCTGTGCAATGGCAAAACATAAACTTACATTTGCACAACAGAATTAGGGACTAAGTAAGCAAGCTTCTTTATTGCTGCTGAAATTCTAATGCATTTCAAGTACTGGGCAAAATATTATCCTAGACAAAGAATTTTATACATTTTTTATGTATCTATAAACACATATTTTACTTCTACAAAAAATTCTAACCTGAAGAGGAATGTGTGAGTGCATAAATGCAAGGATGAAATGTTAATAGTGTTATACAATATAGTGTAAACAAAAGGTAAATGAAAAGACAAATTAAGCCAAAGAAAAGCAACAATTTACTTTTAAAACAGATTACAATAGCAACTCAAAACAGCGACTATCAACAGTAATACAAAATACACACAAGCACATGGACCAGCATACATAAGAAAAAAATATCAGGCATGTCATTCATAATTTTGAAAGAAACAGACGAATGGGACATCAGGTCTTCATAAGAAGTTATGGGAGTATCATATACTGTTCTTTACTGCAATCCAAGAAGAAAAAATACAAGCACATCAGATTTGGGGAACATGATGGCTAATCAACAGGTTTGTTTGTCTTATCTGCTGACTGTAGGCAGCATCCAGGTGATTCCTGACTTTACTGCTGAAGTGAGCTCTGGATCCATTATGCTGGAACAGTTGGAGGAAAATCAACTAGAAGTTCAGGTAAGACATTTTTTGCAAAGATGCAATATGTAATATTGTTAAACGATTAGGTAGAAAATATGGTCTTATTAATTAATTGTGTACAAAGGAAGCTCAATCATTAATAGAAAATCTTTGTTGATAGCCTTACAGTTTATCTTGACACCAAAAGTAAGAATTATAAGTATCAATCAACAGAGAAAGGATATCCTCTTCAGTGAATAAAAGACCCACCAGAAAAATAAGATTGATGGTTTAACAGCAAGAAAAGTTTAGGATAATCATCAGAACCAATGGACATTCTCTGCAAATGAAATATTTGCATTGTCTTCAAATAAATTCCTATAAAGATTGCATGGTTCATATCAACAGTTTTCTTGTTTGTCAAAGGACTATACTCTACAGTGTATAATATTGCCCCTTCCAACACAGGACTCTGAGACAGCTTTCAAAGCCTATATCACTTTTGGAAGCATAAAATGATGCATGAACACAGAATTTCCAAATATGATGCTCAAATGTTGGGTAATTCAGTAGATTTCCTTTGCTCCATATATTTCCTTTGAGCAACGACTTCATTTCTTAATGTAGTTCCAAATAGGAAATACATATTAGTAAGCCTCTCATTGGTGTAATGATGCAAGTTGCTTGAAACCACACAGAAAATATCAATTCAAGACAGATTTATGCTGTATCTGCTGTATATCTCAATTCAGCAGCATTTTCATAAGACCTCCATTTTTATGCCAAATCTATTTATTTAAGTCTGTTTATTACACATATTACAGCACGAAAATATTAAATGGATAACTTAGTATCTCCATGACCAAATACATGACTCCCTATCTACATAGCCATCTAATGTAAAATAAAATTGTTAGAACGAAAAAATATTCTATTAACCAGAATTTACATGCATTTACTTGTGTCTAGCAAATAATATAAAACTTTCGACTTGAGGGTTTTTTTTATATTTTTTTATTAAGGAAGATGATCAAAGAAAACAAGAGTATATCAGAAAATATATTAAAAGAATTTATAAATGATTTATATGTCTCTCAATGAAATTCAGCAATGTGTAAAAAAATGTACCTTTTCAAAATTTGATCTTTTTCAAACTTTTTTGCATACAGAATAATAACAAAAAATGCAAGAGATGCCTAGTCAAACATAAAACTGCACTATTTTTATAACTATAGATTCACCAAGTAAAAGAAATATAAATTTTTAATTAAATTTGTATTCATAGATGGTCAATACTTTATTAAAACATTTCAAATTATAGCAATAACATTAAAATTAAAAAAAAGAAAAAAGCTAAACAAAGATGAAAAATGGTTGCATAACCAATATATAATGCTTAAAAATTATACATGTTGTATGTAAAAAATTCTCATAATGAATATAATTTCATAAATACAATTTAGTATAATAAAAAATATATAGGTAATAATAACTGTACAAATATATTCAGGAAATTTTATTAATTCCTTTCTGCATACATTACAGTACTAATAAACTAATTCTAGTTTATAAATATTTTAAACTTATAATTAATTTTTTTTTTTTTGTTTTTAACATAAAATGAAGATGTAATGAAAGCAGACAGGAACATAAATAGAAAATAGTTCATTTTAAAGAAAGAAATAAAAAATTAAATATCATGAGCATTATACAGCATTAAATTAAGTAACACTGCACAATTATTCAAATGTATCTAGCAACTCAGAACATGTAATTTTAATAGCATGTTTCAAACAATAATATAATAACAAAAGTGTAATCATAAAAGAAGGGATTATATTGTGCCTTTAAAATATAAAAATATTTTTATATAAGTAATAAAAAAATATTTTTATTTTTTCTACAAAACATCTAATCTTTAAAAATAAAAATTTTAAGAATATTTAATTTGGAAGAAACTTTTTTCTGTAAATGGATATTTTAAATATTAAATCTAATTCTAAATGACCAATATTTAGCTAGAAATTAGAATACAAAGAAAACATATAAAAGCCAAACATAAATAAGTAAATATTTTTTTAATACTATTTTTTTTAATTGAAAACAGAATATTAGGAACTTTACTATTAAAATTTTGATTTTACAGGGAAATTTTAATTCAAACAGATTGCAGGAAACTGATTTACAGGGAAAAAAAACATTATATTTTGCTGTAATATGTCTCATGTCAGAAAAAAATATTTTTAAATTTCTAAATCTTTTCTGTAATATTTCAATCAAATATTTCTATAATATAAAAATTTGAAAAATTACTTAAAAAGAAATATTTTACTATCTTTAAGCATTCACATATCTTTGTTTGTAATTTGTTCAATGTTACAACAAAAATTAATCTTACAAACAGAAACTAAAATGATAGAGAAAAACCAAGCAATTCTAACATTTTTTGACAATGACTAGAAAATATGAATGGTGGTTTTAAGACCATGAAGTGCATTACCTAACAGTTGGAGAATGTTGTTAAGTATTTAAATATCTGCTCTAGAATGCCTTCTACAATGATATATTTGTACTTTTGTATGTTAGCATTATATAGCAGTTAAAAGTGAATTTAATACAGTGTAACAAAACATAATTACATAAGTTGCCATTAATTTAATCATAAATGTTTAATTTAAGGAACAACTCTTTTCTATCTAAAGTAGATAGTGTATATTTATATTCTTACATTATATTATTTTAATTGAGATTTACACAGATATTTGCCTCAAAGTTTAGATTTTTCTTATATATATATATATATTTACAATAAGCATAAAGTAATGTAATGATGAACATATGAAAGGATTTATAATTTAAAAAGTATATAAATTGAATGTGAAAACCACCATGCATGATTCAGGATCTTAGTAAATAAAGCCATGTACAAAATGACAAATTAAATAAATGGCAAATGATAATTTGTAAACATATTTAAGGAAAAAAGCCAACATTTAGTAAAACAAGAGAACAGAATATTGGTTTATCCATAATCACATCTCAAATCATTTGTATAGACATATAAAATTTCCAATTTTGTAAGCTAATCTTAATATGTAAATCAAAAAGTATTTTCTCACTTTACTGAAAAAATGCACAAATTATAATGTCAGACATAATGTTATTATATTATAACCAATAAATTAATAATTTTCAAACATATTTTTATAAGGGTTTAAAACCTATAAAAAGTACAATATAAAATTATAAAAGTATGAAACATAGATGTACTGAACACATAAAAGACAAAGATATAAGGTTATAGGGTTCACCCTGATTTAGTAATAGAACAATGCTCTTCAAAAAAAAAAAAAAAGTTTTAAACTACAAATTTTTTTAATTTTAGACCAATTCTTAAAATGTATTTGTCTTCAAAAATATATTTTTACTGTGTATATATTCATAGAGACACAGATGAAAAGTAGCATTTTTGAAAACAAAGGAAAAATTAAGCTTTTGAAACAATGCTTCATTAGAAGATAAAAGATTCCATAAAGAAGGGGCAAGATTGGAAGGCAATTTTAAAAATATTTAAACTAAACAGAATATTTCAAAGCAATTTTTACACTGTAATAAAAAAATGCTAGTTTTTAATGCCTTTTCTAAATTTTTGTGATATATCCTTTTTTTCAATTAAAATCCTTACTTTCTTTTAAAATATTTTACTTAAGATTAATGATCATATGCTAAATTAAAAAATTTTTAAAATTCTGACAGACATCTGTTTTTAAAATAAAGAAAGCTTCTGAAGTAAGGCAGAACTATACAATTATAATCTCTTTCTTAAGATTAATGCATCAATAAACTACATAAAAACAATTGTGCTAAAGTACAAGTACTAAATATCAAATAAAAGATATCTCTTAATTAAAATTTTATATAAAAAATTCATTACCTGTATTCATATTTACTATCGATATTCATAAATGAGATGCCTAAAGGTTAATTGTTAATTCCTTTTTATTATGTTAAATTTAAAAACATTTCCTTCTAATAATTTGATAACTATCTTTTCAATGCCACATAAGAAATTTCTTTAAAAGTAATAGCAAAAGTAATTAATATCAAATAAGTACCATGACTTTTTCCCCAAAACTTTTGTATGGATATTTGAATTATTTTAATTGACATCTTTATTATTTTAGATGTGAACTAAAGATGTTATTATATCAGTCACATGGGGAAGAAATTTCTTATTAGAAACTTAAAATATTTTATTACTAACAGTAACAAAAAAAATGGTATTATTATTCATTACTAATCAATTATGGTATGAAAAAATTAAACTAAGATAAAAATTGTGAATAATGAGAAAAAAGGATGAAAAGATTGCAATACCAATAAAAATTTAAAAACGCTACTTGTGTTAAGAATGTCTGTTATCACCAAAATTAGAGGCAATAATACTTGATTTATTGGATCTATTGCTGGAAGGCAGCTGTAAATGAACGGTTTGCATGTGAGTCTTCAAATTTCCTGGCCAATTAAACAACTTCTGACATAATGTACACTGGAATCTGCGATGAAAGGGTTTATGCATTAATAAATGTCTTTTCATACTATGTTTCGTGGAATATGTTTTTAAGCAAATTGGACAGACGTTTTCCATTCCTGCCATTAAAGCCACAGATGAAGGATGTCGCATTTGTTGCAAGTAGTTGGTATATTTTTGTAAAAAGTCTTCAACATTGGCCAACTGATTACCTGCTAGAGACATAATACACTATAAATGATCATAATATAAATTAAGATATAATCAATATATAATACAATGTAAAATTTCAAGAAAAGACACAAATGTTTTTAAAACAATAGAGAAAATATTATTCTAACTTATTTTTAAATATACATGTATTTTCAGTACACAACTAAAAATAACATCCAAGTAACTAACAGCTGATATTCTATATTTAATTTTAAATTCATTTATTACTAATTTATCAGGATAAGCAGCAGTTTCTATAATTCTATTTATCTTTAAATAAAGCTAAAATTTTATTTCAAGTCTTCAATTATTAATCCCTATAAGGCTTGAGTGATGTAAATTTGTCTGTATTAAAATTACGCATATAGCACACTTAAAGCTATTCCATGTATCTATTTTATAATAAAAATAATTATTTTTTAGAAATACGGTTCTATTTTTATATTGCCTTATGCAACAGGGGACTTTGAATTCGTGTGCCTGTGAAAAATTTTATATATTTTTGAAATTTTTAATAATGAACGTTTATTTATTAAATTATTTTTTGCAGATTTATTTATAAATGCTTTTCACAATTTTCAGCAGCAGATAATTGTTATGAATATAGAATAAACTGTAAAATAAACATTTTTTCTTACAACATGGAAATACCATACAAAAAAGTATTATTGATTTGATAGCTAAGTATTAAATTATCTGCACAATTTATGAAAAACAGTTGTCAAAAAGTTACATCACAACCATATTTTCAATTATATTCAAAAGGTGTTTATAGTAACAAGCAGGGAAAGTAGACATAAATTCCCTAGATTTTTGTTCAAGTTATATTATATTATAAAATAACATTATTATATGCTAATCTTTACACGCATTTTCATAAATGCAAAGTTATTTTTAATAAAATAATAATTTAATTATGTCATATTTATTTTCATTTTTAAGTTTATTGATTGAATTAGAAATGAACAATATAGTTAGCAATCAAAGAAAAAATGCACTTTTTTTTTCCTTTACAAGTAATTTCCTTTTGAATTGAAGATAACAACTGAGAAACAGAAAATGTTAATTTAACTATCAGGTATAATTTTAAAATTCATTAAAAATGAATAAAAACATGTTAATAACATGAAATGTTTTACATCATAGATTTACAAATGTAACTCAAAAGTAAGTTTTCATCTATAATCCTTTCCATTCTTAGCACGCCAATAGACCAACACTTAAATCAGATAATTATTTGTTTATTGAACAGAAGCTACATTACAATTAAGTTTTCTATTGCTCACGAGTTCTAATTAATTAAGAAATAATAATTTCAATCTCTTAAATGAAATTTTTAATGTTATTTTATTTCAATAACATTTTTTAAAATGTTTATAAATTGCTCAAATTAAAATATTGAAAAATTAATTAGATATTATATTGTAAAAATAGGTAGTTATATCAATAGCAATTCTGGTAATATTCTAATATATTATACTAACCTAGTTAATGGATATAATAAATATAAATTTAAATCTTTTTGATGCAGTATTTCTACAATATTGAATTTGGAATTAATATTAAAATGAATAAGTTTGACCCATCTTAAATCAAACAGTTAAATACACTATGCTTATGTAGAACTGTCAATATTAAATTTAATAAATTCAGTTGAAAATAGCCATAAAATATCACTATAAATTGGTAGAAACAAGCTTATAAAAGGCACAAAGTCACTTCAACAACTTAAAAATTAGTAACACAGATTTAATACAAAAAAGTTATGAAAAATAAAGTAAAATATTCTTTTATATGCAGCAATAACAAGTATTTTTCAATATTTACATAAATTCAATTTTTTCTAGCAGAGAAAACATTTTTTATAAAAAAAGCATAATATGCAAAATAATAAGTTCTAATATTAAAACAATTTTTATATGATTAAAATAAATATTTGCTAATTATTGTCTTCATAAATGATTAATAACATAGTAAAACTAAAAACAATGCAACTCTTTTGAACAAGAATTATTAGCAACTGGCATAATTTAATTTTGCAAAACATAGAAATAATACTGATTTAAAAGTAAGAAATTTTAAATTTGAATATTAATTTGTAATGTTACTCTTTTAATAATATAAGAAAATACCAACAAAAGTAAATCATCTATTTTAGTTTCTTCTCTATCATCTTTCCAATATAAGTTTTGATGTTGAAAAATTTCATAAAATAAAATATATTGAAACTTTTTAAAATTTTTGAATGAATAAATAAAAGTTTGAGAAAGATTTTTTCATGCAAAAATTAAATAAGAAGACATATTTGTAGAAATTCAATAAATTTCCCAAATTAATTTGAAATACTTAATGATTTAACTTTGTCACCAAATATTAAGATCAAATGTCATTACTTGTTGATTAAATAATGCAAAAGCTTTTCTGTTAATTCAAAATTTAGAGCAAGTTATATTCATGAGAGATTTATTTTCTGTACTTAGTCTATAATTCTTTATTTCTGAGATGCTCAGTTTTTATTATTTTAGTGCACCAATTGAGCAATAAAATAACAAAGCAAAGTTGCAACAGTGGAATTTGCATTTAGAGTAAATTTCATATGTAAATTTCAACTATCACCTTTCAAAAATTTCATTCAAGATAGAAAGAATTTCTCATTATTGTTATAAGGGATGTACAAGCATTTAATATTAGTGTTAACAGTGTTGGTTGCAAGAGGATCTCAAAACATTCAAGAGAAAATTTAATTTTTCCCTTACATTTTAAATTATTAATTTTTTTTCTCACTACATAATTATATTCACTGCTAGAGTGTTAAAAATCATTCTATTTTTAAATAAAAATTCTGTAGCTTTTCTGCTGATATCCATATCTTATACATCTACCATATAAAATGTTCAGTTGACATAAAATAATTATAAATTCATTGTGAATATCTCATTATGATCAAAGATAATCACATTTTCTTAACATATTAATCATATCAATATTCAAAGAAATAATGCATTTATCTTATCAAAAATCAAGAATAATTGTATTTTTTTATTCATAAACATACATTTACCATTCTTTCCCTATTATTATTATGAGACTAAATAATTTGTTGGATAATTTTTTAAAAATGAGCTTATTCTAATGATAAGGATAAAATTAAAATTTAGTATTTTTAACATCAATAAATAGTGAGGTGCAAGTATAAAAAATTTGTGCAAAAAATGAATCAATTGTTATTTTATATTTTCAGAATGTTTTCTAAATAAATTTGTCAATCGAATTTTCTAAATTTTAATTATTAAGTACTTCATAGTTAATTTACAAAAATGAAGTCAAATTAAATATTAATTTTATTTTTTATAAATATTAATTTATTTTTAATTAAATTAAATATAGAAACTAATTAAAAAAACTCATTTCTGAAATATGTAATTAACATAAAAATGCATTTAGATAATTCTAAAAAGCCCATTACAATTACTATTTCTAAATAAAGATAATATAATATTAATTTGGTCATGCTTTTATTTACATTTTGAAGTATAATAAACTTTTTCAGAAGACTTCAGATCAAAACATCATATTTAAAAGTAATATAAAAAGTTAACAAAATTTACAATCAAGCACATTACATAAAATTCTTAGAAAATTTTAAAAAAAATTAACATAATTTTGTAGTCAAAAATATAGATATTTTAATATATGGTGCTATAAATCTTTCAAAACTACTAATAAAAATTTAGATAACAAAAAGCATTGACATTAATTTCAATAATGTAACTAATAATTGCATATTAAAACTCCAATTCAAAGACAAAATATTTGAAATTATTTAACAAAAAGTTTACAAAATCAGCAGTAAAAATATTAAATAATAGACATAGTTCAACATTAAAATCAATACACTATTAGTTTAATGTAAAAAAAACACTTTCAAGAAAAACAATACAAATTTCAATGATAATTTAAAATTGAGTAAAAGAAAGTAATAAAATCATAAATATTCTTAAAACCATAAATCTTCTAAAGCTATTTATATCTCATTATTGTAATAGACATAACATTTCAAGCATAATGTATTTTAATATATATATATTCCTCATATATATACATATATATATATATATTAAAGGTACATATATATATATTGAAAGTAAACAACTAAAAAAATAAGTAAAGTTGCTTTTATAAAACATAATGATTTAAATTCTTAATTTCAACCTGTTGTTTAAAAAATTCACAAGCACAAATGCTTGCAGAAACATCCATGCATACTTATGTATGCAATATTTATAAAAATAGTTCAAGTTAAATAAGATAATAAAAAATTTTTTGTTTAAAACTTTAAAAATTAAGATTTTAAACTTAAAAAGTTAGATAATTAAAGAATGCATATTTTATTAAAGTTATATGAAGGCTTGCAATTGAATGTAAATCAACTTGCATCCATCCATCATTACAGTAAAATGTAGCTAAAAGAGACTTAAATATTGAATTAAATAGTTGAATTCTAAAAATAGCAAAATAATGAAAAAACATTAAAAATTAATAAAAAAAATAAATGCTATTTATTCTGTGTAACTTAATTTTTTGTAAAAAAAATTATCCATTATAAAAATAATCGAAATAACATTTTTAAATTATAGTTTAGAAATTTGCACATATACACACAGAATTTTATACAATCATAATTATTTTTAACATTCATTCTTAAGTTTATTGCTTACTATTATTATTAGAGTTAATGTTAATAATTAAATGCAGATGGTAGATCTACATATGTTCCTTGTATTAGTGAAATATTATTTTAGCTAAAACCAAAGTGCATTAAATATTTAAAAAATTATTCAAAAGAAAACTTATTTAAGAATTTTTTTAAATCAATTATTTAGTTAGATTTAAAATATTAAAGACAAGCATTAATAATTTTAATTCCTACATTGGTAATTAATGTAATAAATCTATATGGCAAGAGAACATAAGCATGTCTTTATAAATAAAAAAAAAATCTCACAATTATTATAGTAAAAATAGTTAATAAAAAGGGATTTATAAGAGTTAATATATTTTAATGGAGTTTTAATATATTCACTAAAATATAATAATTTTTAATAAATTTGATGATTTTTGATAAATTTATATTTCAAAATACTTTTAAAAAAATTAAGCCTAAAATAACTGGCAAATTATAAAATTTACCAATCCTAATATTATACTATTCTACAACTGATGTTTATTTATTATAAATGAATTATTAAAATATAATGTTATTGTTGAATGACACATATTATTTCTTGTTCAATAACCTTTTTATGTTTATAATTGTTAATCTTAAAAGAAATGAAAAAAAAAAAGGATAAAATAGACCCGCAGTCTTCTGAATAAAATTCACAAGACCATTTTATTAATTTATTACTAAGAAGAAATTACTGAAGATTCATAAAAAAGTAGAACATAAGTTATTGAAAACTACTCAATATGATACTTTATATTAAAACATTTTAATTAAAATATGAAATGTGTGTTGACATTATGTTATTAAAAGTTGAATGCCCAAATATATTATATGAAAAGTACAGTTTATAATATTTAATTAAGTTATATTATCAATATGCTGTATATCATGCAAAATTATATTTGAATGTTAAAATAAAAAAAAAACATTTTTCTCAATATATTTAATAAAGAAAAATTTGTAATATATAAATACTTACTTGAAGATCATAAAAAATTGTAAGAACAAATATTAACGTTTTAACAATATTAATGTTTTATTTTATTAAAACATTAATATTTAAGGGTGTTTCTAAAAACAATTTACAAAGTTATAAAAACAATAATATACTAATAAGCAAAATTTATATCTAATAAAAAATCATTTTCTACTAACATTTTTCTAAATTTTAGATATGTGCATATTCATAAGAAAATTAAATGAAAAATTTAATAAGCGAAATTTATGATATCTGTTAAATAATTAACGTAATCCATTCTAAGAAACATGAAAATTTAAATAAAAAAAATAAAAAATAACCATATTTTATAAATATAAGAGGTATAGCTCATTCAAATTTGATTTGAGTGAAAACAAAGAACATTTGTTTTTAACTTTATAAAAATAATGTATTTTAGATTTTACATTCCTGCAAGCAATCAGATAATTTATATTTTTTAACTTTTATGAAGAAATAAAAAAAGAGACAAGAATGTTAACAGATATCTCTAAAATTTTAATTTATTAACCCCATTTCATTTGATTTAACAAAGAATTTGCTGCAAAAGATTCTTAATAAATATTTAAATATTTGGTAACATTTAAAACAAACAAATAACATTTAAAATATCAAGATTCACATTTCTAAAAGAACAAATATGATTAAAAAATATATAATGTTTAACATTTTGTTACACATATACTACTTATAGAAAATTGGATATAATATCTGGGATTAAATTAGTCAACCATAAATAAGATTACAGCTAGAGGATTTAATCCCAAATTGAAATAAAATTACAATTCTTTAAAATAAGAAACTTAATTTCTTAATCATCAATAATATTACTCACAAATAAAAATACAAATTAAACGTACACACAAGCATTTATTCATTTTCCAGTACAAATAAATACTTTGTAAATCACATGAAATAAGTAATGTAAGAGATATTAATTTTCTGCTTATATATCAAGTATATTCTCAATGATAATATTTTAACTTGATACTTATATTAAGAAATTTCTGAAATTAGTAAATAAAATTAACTGTAAAATTTTTAATTTTTTTGCCTAATGTTTATTTTTTATGTAATAGAATAAATTTAAAATTATATAATGATGAAATTTATAGTCAAACAATTGAGGAATAAACTTTATGTAATTCAAATGGAAAAACATTATAAATTAAATTATTATTTTTTTTATTTCACTTGCAACAATCTCACATATGTTATTAGATGCAAATTAAAATTATCTAAGCCCATTTTTTTATTGAATAATATTCTCTTTTTACTATATAATACAGTTATTCTCTCCAAAAAAACTAAATTTAAAAAGAAAGTTATAAAATTTATAATAGTTGGTGAAAATAGCTTGTGACATTCCAGTGTCTATTTATTACAAATTAAGAATTTTAAACATTGTTATTAGCAATCACCTCATAATGATTTACTTCTGCAGGTTAAAATTCAGAGAATTATGGGACAAAACCAAATTTAATTGAATATACATTCACTTACTACAGTCACATTCATTTTAATTTACATAGAAATAATAAAATTTTCTTGCTTTTTAAAATTTCCTTAATTTTTAAAGTATGAATTGGGATTTCACAATAATCATTTAACTATAACCTCTTATACATCCTCAGAATATTTACAACATCAAAATGACATTGATATTTAAAAATTAATTAGAAATCTAAAATTGAATAACTGATAACAAGAGATTGCAATAATTATATTAATATAGGTATTAAATTAAACAATTTTAATATTTCATAGAGGAAAATTTTGATTAACTCTTTTGTTCTCATATATCAATGCTTAATTTATATTGTATAAAAAGTAAGAAAACTATTAATAAAACTGTTTTCGTCTTTCTTAATGAAAAACTCTTTTTTAATGAATACCTTTATTTTCACTTTATTTTTGTTCAAAAGAGATATTAATAAAATTGCTTTTGCTTTTTCTGAATCATAGCTAATTTAAAAAAGTATACATTTAAATTATCTAACAAGTGAAGACTTTTTTTATTTTATGAGTTAATAATTATATATATATAATAATAAATAAAAATATATAGAATAAATCAAAAGTAGGCCAACATAAATTACAATAATTTAAAGTTATAATTAACAACAATGTATTCCACATTTGTATTGTATCAAAGTTTCTTTATATTTGTATTGTAAACAATCGAAAATGCCAATGTCCTTTTGATATATCACGACTTCACTTTCAAACTGACATTCGAAATATCAATAAACTTTTACAAGAAAAATATCTTTTTCATTAAAAAGCATTTAAGAGCTTCTAAATTTTTTTCAACTAGATTCTTTGAGAATGAGTTAAGTTGCCATAAGTTTATTATAAAATACCTCTTTCCTAATTTATCATAAAAAAATTGAAGATAAAAATGTAATCCTTTCAAGATACATTATTAATGTATTTATACTTAGTGATCGATAAAAGAAAGTTTAGTAAAGAATATATGTACAAAAAAAAGTACCAATTACAAAATTCTAATCAAAATTATCAAAAATTATTAAATCACAATTTTTATACAAAATACCTATTTGAATAACATATATTTTTTGATTAAAAAAATATATTTTTCATAAATTAACTTACCTTTTTTATATGAAAAAGCTAGAATGATAAATTGATGTATAAATTGCTTTAATTAACAAATAACATAACAAATTACATATTTTATATAATTTGATATCAATTCTTTATTAAATATTTATCTATAAAAAGTAAATAAATTTTGAAAAATATCCATTTTACAAAAATCTTGATGCAAAAAGGATATTTAAATATATTGCCTGCACTCAATTCAGAGATTTGTAAAAGAAATTAAATTATCACCCCCTTTAATTATTTGAATAAATTCAATAATCTTATTAACTTTAAAGTAGTGAATCTTTAATTGCAAAGAAATATTTTATAGCATCACATTTGATGATAAAAAAGATAGTAGTTTGTAATGTCTTGCAACAAAATTCTTATTTGTCTTACTAAACACTCAGTTTATAATCACAAATATTTTTTAATACTATAATTGCAAAAAATGTTCTTTCAATTAATTAAAAAAGATTTATACCATGAAATTTTTACTGAAAAAAAAGCAACATGTCTATTTGTTCAAACAGATTTATTAACAACCAGCACAGTTGAAGTACATGTAAAAATATATCATATGAAGTTCGAGGTAGATTTATAATGTAATAAAAGACAAATATATAATTGCACATTAGTTGAAAATTGCTTAAAAACCTTTTATGAAATAGTAGCTAAAATAATGAATAATATGTAGAAAGTTCTTTTGAATTGTAACATATAATTCTTAATGTTACATTAGATAGTAATAGTTTCAAGCTAGTTAAAATGTTATATTTTAACTTAAAATTCATAACAAGAATAATTAATCACAATGATGTTAAGTAATGACAATTATTGAAAAACAAAAGTTGCTTTTGTTCTTTATATAACAATTTTAAACACCCTATAAATTTGATTAATTTATCAGCAATTTCAATAAATTAACACTTCCAATGCATTAACAATTAATTAATTTCACATTCTAAATTAGGGTCTAATTTTTTAAGTTAGAAATATGTTGTAAACAGAACATTATACTGAACAATGTTATAAGGCACAAGTGAAAATTTTTTAAAAATTAAGAAAAAAATCAAAGTACTTAATAAATTTAAACCAAATTATGTTTTTGTTCAGAAATAAATATGTATCTCCTATTTCTAAGTCATAAAAAATTCTATAATGTTATATTGCTCTTATGTTTATACAACATCAATAGCCTTTTT
Source organism: Latrodectus geometricus (assembly GCA_026290005.1). NCBI lineage: Eukaryota > Metazoa > Arthropoda > Arachnida > Araneae > Theridiidae > Latrodectus > Latrodectus geometricus. Next base: position 36,712 of record JAPDSC010116581.1, on the reverse strand, counting down.
TATATGAGTGGCACCTGAATATTTATTATTTTTAATGAAATATTTTAATCTTTAAATTTGTTTAAAATTTGCAAAATATTTGTCAACTAGAATCAAATAAAGACAGATCTATGACAATTTAAATTCATATTTCATAACAATAATAAAAAAGAATAAAATTTAACAAAATTCAAAGAACAATGATAAAATTGTCTTCCAAAAATTTTATGTATTTAAACTGCATCAACTATACAAAATAAAATATATTATTGCACTATTCTATCAAACATCTACATCATGATCTTTCCGCAAATGAGCATTCAATGCATTTTGCCATGAAAATCTCTTATTACACATGTGGCATTCGTAATTTTTTCTCTTTACAAAATGAATCTCTATATGCCTATTTAATGTGCCAGAATTGTAGAAATGTTTATTACAAATCGGACAGCTTGGCCGAGAAGAATTACTTGAGTTTAAATCCAAATCTTCGGCGATGAAATTACTTGAAGTAGATGAACGTCTTTTTAAGGTAAATTTTTCTCGCCATGAAGAAGGAAGAAGCACTCTGGTAACTATAAAACAAAATCCCCATTTTACTAGTGAAGAAATGTGCAGTATTTCAACATTCAAACTATTAGTTATTTATATTTGTTTTCTGACAAAAAAGGCACTTTTTCATTAATGAGCCATGAGTAGCATTTCCTAGACAAATTTATGTCATTTTAGATTTTTAAATTATAATTAATTTTCACAAGGGCTGTACATATTTACAAACATATTATTTTTTAGTCAACAATCAGAGATTCATTTCAATATGGCATGTGGTTAATAAAAAAGTACCTAGGTTTTAGCAATTTAAGTCAAATCTTATATTTTTATTTCCAAATTGAAATTATAACTATAATATTAACCATAGCATACAGTTTAATTTTTTTCTAATTAGTTAATACATTTAATAAATACATCTAAAACTATGTAGCTAATACTAATATAAAAAGCTAGTTAAATTTTAAGATTTTAAGTCATAGGTAAAAATTTTTTTGCATTTAAAAAAAGCATGGGTACTAATTTCATACCCAAAATAAGGATGTACATTGCATCACTACTAACTAAAAAATATGAGAAAAATACAACAAACATGATATAAATGTGTTATTAACAATGAGTACGTAATTTCTCAAAAAATGCTGTTTTATAAGAAAAATGTAACTATAAATATTAAAAAATATATGCTAGGTTTAATGTGATTATTAGTCACTTAATTACAGTAATAGATATTATGAATAACAATTATTCTAACCAGTTACAATGAATAATTTTCAATTATAAATAAATAGAAATCTCTATATGAATAAAGAGTCTATGTAATCTATTATAAACAATTTCCAATTAATCATGTTAAGAGTAACAGATATACACATATATTACACTTCCGGATTAATTAATAAATGGCTTGGATTTAACAAAAATAAAGTTTTCAAATATTATCACCTTTATTAACCACTATTTCTTTAAATCAGAAACTATTAGCTAAGCAAAATATTATAAGCAATTTTTAATTAAGATAACTTTCATAAAAAATGTAGATTTGAAGAAAAAAGTTTCACTCTATTGCTAGATTGATATATTAGTGAATATTTGTGAACATATTTTGCCAGAATTAAAACAGCTGATAAAAAATATTAAATATATGCATTCTTCTGTTTTTCTAGTCTAATGTAGTAATTCTGAAAGAAAATAAAATTCAAGATTGTGAAAAATAATTTACAATTTGGCATCAGATATTGAAACTTGTTAAAGAAAAAAACATTTTGGAAGTTTTTGAAATCATTAATATTTATTTGATACAAATTATGTAATGACAAACTTTATGATACATTATATATACATACTTAATTTTGAACTTGTAAAATAAAATTCAGTACAAAAAAAAATAATGTTTTTTTTTTTTTTTTTTCATTTCTCCTAAGAAAAATGTTAAAACTTTTAACACAATTAAAAGATATTTAAAAATAATACAAAAATCAAGTTATAAAATAATGCAGAATTAAAATTAATCAAAAAACCTAGTAGTTTAATACCAAAACATTATCTTTTTACAATATTGATAAGTTAGTATAAATTATTGGGTAAAGTCACAAACATAACTAGTTTTATTTGGAAAGAAAAAATTGCACTATTTTTCAGAAAAAATTATATTGGAGTAGTGTTAATAATTTACCTTTTTATTAATATAAGGATCTCTTTAAAAAAAATTTGATATTTTAGATTAAAATAATAATTTTTAAATATATGTAATCAGTAGGGTAAATCACAAAGCACCTATAATAGTTTTAAAATAATAATCAAATAATAAATTGCTTTAGTAATTGCAATTTTAAAATTAGCATTTTTAAATTCTTTAATAAAAAAATTCTGCTTTTTTAATTTTCTATTAATCTTTTGAAAACATTATTTTTTAAGTTTTTGTTTATTTTTAAAATAAATTTTTTGTGAAATTGAAGAATATAAAGTTGAACTATTGTCAATCAAAAGTACTGATTTCTTTAGAGCCCATTTCAACATCTTGAGAATTTTTTACAATCACAACATGAAGTTATATTCATCCTTTCTACATTTAAGACAATTTGCTGCTGGGCATTGTCCAAATTGCTTGGACTGGAGATCTTTTTGATGCACTAAAATATATATAGCTGTAGAAATTGATGCATAGCTATGTCACTCTTTAGAACAATTTTTTTTTCTCTTTATAAACTGAAATTGTTTCTGCTTCTATTAATCTCCCTCTACTTTATTGAATTTTTTTGTCTTTTTTTTTAAATATTTTCTTCATTCCAAATCTTATTGTTATATTAATTCAATTTAATAAATAGACATAGATAATATAAAAATAGGCAAATATACAAAAAGATTACTTTCATATTAGCAAAAGCAATTATTTATGTGACAATTTTATAATTTCTTATTATTAGTTCTACATCAGCTCTATAATTCTTAGCTACTTACTCTGATATTTATTGTTCTCATACAGGTAAGATATTTAATTTTTGTAAGATATTTAATTTTTGAGTGAAAATGTTAAATAATTAAAGTAAAAATAAATTTATACATAGAAGGAGTGAACAAAATACAATCTTTATCTTATCCATTTATAAAAAATGAAAAAATATAAAACACAAACATTCAAACATAAAAAAAAAAAAAAATAAAAAAAAAATATGGCACAAAACTATTTTAATGACCAAACACAAATATAAACAGATACTAAATCAAAAGAAGCTCTATTGTTGACAAAAGCAAATGACTGTAGGACATTTGACAAACAAAAAAAAAAAGCTCATTGTGAAAATAAGTGAAGAGAACTTCTACAAAATCAAGAATTCCTTATCATTGCAGAATCTAATAGCATAGTTACGGAATAATAGGCTCTGCCAAGACATAGCAATACAAAGTATTGTTAATATATTGTTTGCATTAAGATTAAACATTACACAAATAAGGTATTTGTACATTGTAATTATTAAGTACATCTAACTATATATGCATAATAACAAAAATAAAAAACAAGAAATAAAGCAAATTTAAGGACAATTAATAAAGAAGAGATTATAACAGAATAAAAATAAATACAAACCAAATTAAGAAAAGAAATAGCAAAAACTTTCCTGTTAAAACAAATTTTAAAAAAAATTCCTGTTCAATCAAATAGATATGCATATAACCTTATTCAACCAAAATAAAAGCATTGATAAAATAGTTCTATAAAAATCAATAATAATTATCACTATGCACTCATGTGTAAAGAAATTATAATTTTAAATTATAAATTAAGTGTCAGAATTTACCCGACCTGATTAATAATAAAAAATTCAAAATTGCGACCTATTTACAATTAAATTAATTTAGTATGAATAAATAATACTAATAATTTGAAAAATCAAGATATCATGAAAATATTATAAAATTGTTTGTATTTATACCAAGTTATATTATATTTATCATAAATTATTAAGAATTAATATATGCTATATTATAAGCATGAAAAATATTTTGACATTATAATTTGAATTTATAATGAATAATTTCAAAATAAATTCAGTAAATATATATATATATATATACTGCACATAGTATTCAGTAAAATAAACATAAATATGAATGAAAAATAAAAACTTCTAATAAATGAACACTAATTAATTAGATTTTATTTCTTTAGCAATCATATAAATGGCATTTCATTTATTTATTTTAAAGTTTACCATACAATATTATAAAAATTAATAACATGAATAAAAAAACAAAATTTTCAGTAGATACTATATATTTATAGTATCTACTGAAAATTTTATATTCATGAATACCTGATATTTTAGAATAATATCCATAGAAAATTAATACTTTTGTCATGCAAGTTTACAAAAAATGACTATATTAAATTTAGCTTAAAAAATAATTTAAAATAATCATAAAAATCCACAATAAAAGAGAAATTACAGGAAATAAAAAAAAATATACAATAGAGTGTCTTTATAATGGAAATAATAATCCTGGTGATAAATAATTCCTTATTATAAATTTAATTACCTTAACAATATTATTCAATAACATATCTAAATAAAAATATTTTTTAGAAATTAATTATTATAGCATAATATCTGCATAATTATAATAAAATTTAATAGGTAAATTCCTGAATTTATTAATATCTGGTTATATTTGATGGAAGAATTTAAATATAGAAAAAAATAAATTATGATAAAATTAGATTTATAAAGTTATTCAAATAAATATTAAATTTTTTCAATTAGAATTGTAAGGACAGAAATAATTATTCTTAATTCAATTAAAAAATGTAAAATAAATACAAATTTCATTAAAAGTATCATAATACTCTAGGCTGTGCATAAGCACTAAATATTAAATGAAATAATAACATATTTATTTAGAAAATACATACAGTGTTTTCATATAAGATTAGCATTTGTATTCAAAAAATATAAACTTACAATATTTATAATTTTAAGATACTTTGTATTTTTTATTTTAATACACTCCATAATAAACTTTCACATAATATTTTACAGTTTAAAAATGGATTTGAAAGATTTTGTTTAATGTTTTTCTTCATATGTACATTTTTTTAACTGTAATTGCATTCCTCAGTTCAACTATATTTTCCTTATTTTTTCACTTTTAACTTAAATTATAAACTTTTAAAAAATATTTCATATTAAGAAAAATGAAAAGGTGGATTAATTTTCTTATATTTTGTATCGAAATAATTTTAAATAACTAATTAGTTTTTTTTAACTAAGAATTTTTCATGGGTTGCAGAATTCATAAAAATAATAAATAAAAAAACTGTTTAAATGAACTTTTTAAATATTTTCTATGACATTCTCAAGTAGTAATTTTGGTAGAATTATCCAAATAAAATATTTTTGTGTTTTTCATTAAAACTTATTTTGATTGTTTTTTTAAACATGTTTTTCTTTGTTTTTCCAGTTATAATTTATATTTTAGTAATTTATATTTTAGTAATTTAATGTTATTATGATAAATAAAAATACACAGAAATATATTTAAAAATGCATAGAAAAATTTAACACAAGAATAAATTGTTTTATAAACAAATAGTAAACATTTTCCAAATTATTATTTTGCAAAGTAATATTACAACTCTGATGTGTTAAATAATGCACCATATTAGAAATTTTGAATAGAGAACATTTTTTAAAACTGAATGAAGGCTTTAGTAATATATATATATAAATATATATATATATATATATATATATATATATATATATATATATATATATAAACCCATTTATTTATTATTAGTTTATTGATATGCATACTGTTCTATTAAAAGCAATGGTGATGTAATGCAAAGTTTAAGTGCAAAAAATATCAATAAATATTTAGCAGCAATTATA